>VZRR01002040.1:178555-233242 GCA_013398015.1 Oreocharis arfaki | reverse complement strand
GTAATCACCTCTCAACCATATCCCCAAGGGCCACATCCAGACACCTCTTGAATACTTCCAGTGACAGTGAGTCAGCCACTTCCCTGGGTAACTTATTATGATGCCTAACCACTCTTTCAGTGAAAAAAAAATTCTAACCGCTGATCTGAACCTCCCCTGGCCCAACTTAAGCCCATTTCCTCTTGTCCTTTGAACTTGAGACATCACAGAAGAGACCAACCCTCACCTGGCTACAACCTCCTTTAAGGCAGTTATAGAGCATGATAAGGTCACCCCTGAGCCTCCTTTTTTCCAGGCTAAACAACCCCAGCTCCCTCAGCTGCTCCTCACAGGACTTGTGCTCAAGACCCTTCACCAGCTCCGTTGCCCTTCTCCAGGCTCGCTCCAGCCTCGCAATGTCTTTCCTGCAGTGAGGGGCCCAGAATTAGACACATCACTCATGGTGTGGCCTCACCAGTGCTGAGTACAGGGGGACAGTCACTGCCCTGGTTCTGTTGGGCACACTATTGCTGATACAGGCCAGGATGCCATTGGCCTTCTTGGCCACCTGGGCACACACCATACTGAAGTCTAAACAGACAATATCCACAGACTTTCCCTCACCTACTAACAGTTGACTTCAGAGAGTAAAATATTTTATTAAATCAGTAAACTGAAACATGGCCTTTGTAGTTTTCTTCCCAGCACTGCAAAGGTTAAGTAGCTTCTAGTGAATATACATAATCTGTTCAAAAAGTTGATCAAACGTGTTACAGGAGAGTGTACACTAAGAGAAAATTCAGTTTTACAGGATGAAATTCCAAGTAAGAATTCACATCTATTAATCTAACCCACAGTGTAAAGTAAACTAAATTTTTCATATACATCAGAGGATACATGGAATAAACTGAGAGTGACTCACTGAAATAGAGGTATTCACTTCTTTGAAAAGACAGTAAGATGGGCTTCTGAACAAATGTACAGAGAGTTGAAAGAAAGGACACAGGCTATGTTCTGGGCATAAAGATATGATCGTCTAAATGGCATTTTTCCATTGCAAAGTTTCTACTGTTCTTGAAAAAATGTAATACTTTATTCTCAAAAGACATATGAAAGTTGGAAGGAAATAAGAGCTGAGAAATAGCTACTGCTCTGTGTTTGAAGGGTATTTTAGCTCATCAAATATAACCTTTGAGAGAAAGGTAAAGACAGCCTTTATGCTTATCAAGGAAAAAGCTTACATGACATTTCCCAAATCACCTACTTATCCAACTGTCCAGTCAGCTGCAGTAGCAAGTGCCCAGGACCAGCAGAGAGGCAGGATGGCTGCTGTGTCTTGTCTCCCAGAATGTCACATTTTCAACTCTCATCACTGCTGTTTCTTTTTCCTATTTTTTTATGTCCATTTGACAGAGCTGGGATAGAGTCATTTTCTATTCGATCTGAAGAAAAGGCCATATCTATGTATTTTCATGTTTCAACATAGATTTAAAGGCATGGTGAATAGATTATTAGATGGAAGAAAATATAGGGTCCTTTTCCTAAAGAATGGAAAGCTTCAAGGACTGGGCTAGCAAGCTGCTTCTGGAAGGAGTACAGAAAAGGTAGAAAGATGGGGGCTGCTCTGGGTCTCTCTCCCCTTTGTGTAGACCTGTCTGTCACCCCTTAGGCCACTACGTGTCTTTTCTCAAGCCAAGTGAAGAAAGTCTGTGGGTGAAGTTCCTGAAATGAGGGTTTGTCATCACGGTTCCTGTGCCTCTGTCCCTCTTTTCAAGAGGATGTTGAGTGTCATCTTTGGTTGTAAGATCCCATAGAAAACAAGAGATTCTACAGTTCTGGGAAAGCAATATTTTATGGGTGCATTCGTATGAAAATAAACAATAATTTCAAAAATACTACTAGTCTTAGTCAGTAAATCCCACAACCTGCATAATCCAGAATTAGAAATTATGGTTCCTTGCAGCCTTTTATCTTGCTATCATTATTTCTCATTTCTTACTTAACGAACTGGACTTGACATTCTTCCTCTTACTGTTTATAATCCAAACATCCATGTAGCCTTATATTTGTTTCAAAATCAACTACTGAGGTGTTTTTTACCTGTTTTTCCTCCGCTTGTCACCTTACCTCATGAAAACTTTACCCCATTGCATGTTTTCTCTAATTTAAAACCCAAACGTGCCTATTCATTTGAGGCTGCTATCTCTAGAGCAATATGGCAGTGTTTGCACAGTATTAGTGGCCGTATTTTTGGTTTCCTTTCCCATCCTATAAATACAGTTCTGATTTTTGTCACTTCTGCTCCTTCAAATGTAAAAATTATCAGCTTGAAGAAAAAAACACTTATCTGCCAAAGCTGATGGCAGCAGTTGAATGCCAGCAATTCTGAGTACAGCTATGAATATATATTGCTGCTGTCCTCTACCAGTGAAAGCAGGAGCACTTGGCCCTGTGAATGAATGTTTCCCAAATAGTGCTATATTCTGTATACCCAGTAATACTATATTATTTGCATACTACTTTTGTCATTAGAATGAAAACATGTCTCACTTTGTTATAGCTCTGCAATGAACCATTTGTACACTACTAGAAATTATTATCTTAGGGTACGAAATGTATTTCATTATAGAGAAGCTGATGGTTTATTAAATGGGAGGTACTCTACCTGAAAAGCAGGTGTTAATGCAGGTTCCTCAACCTCCCTGGGATGTTGTTTCACATACACTTGAAAAGACCAACATTAATAACAGGAAGCAAAGGTAAGATATGAAGCAGAGGAGAAAGATGTCTTGTCTATATATACAAGTACACACAAGTATTAAGTACTGATTTACATTTAACATATATTCCATATTCTGACAGAGTGAGATAGCATGGTTTAGAAACACATCCTCTAGATGCAATTTATACTGTAAATAAAAGAAGCCTAAAAATTTATGTATCATGTGAAATAATCAGCAACACTTGCTCATTTACACCAATAGAAAATTTGTCTTTCATCATTCAAGTTCACCATTTCCAAGCATACAATTTCTTTTCTGTTTTTTTCCAAATATCTATCGAAGTTTGAAGGTCAGAGAATGCTTGACTCAAGTACAGTTACCTCAGGATACTTTCTTCTGACCTTTAGGTAACTGATGAGTATTTTAAGCAGCCACATGGGTTTTGAGCCATTCCCATGGCATTTCTTCAGGAAAGAATTTCTCCTGATGTTCAGCGTTTCTGTATTTCAGACTGCCAGCACTTCAGCTATCATCATTGCTCCAGCTCACTGCTCAGACAAACGGAGTTGGATGGTGTCTGGGCCATCCACCGCTCTTGGTTAAGTTTCTGAATTCTCGTGATCATAGGCTTTAGCTTTTTTTCAGCAATGTCTTCAATTTCCCAGTATCTGTTCTTTAACTTCAGGCTTGCTGGTCTGCCTCGGTGACAAATGTCTCCATTAGAACAGATTCATTTTATTTTCTCAGTCTCACTCCACGTGTTTAAATAGGTGTTAAAGATTTAGGAAGTAATAGAGCTAGGCAAATACAGCAAGAAATGTCAGTGAATTATTGGTTCAATGTTTTTTAATGAATTCTCTTCCTCTGTGTCCAGCAATAGTCCAATACATGGGTTTCACAAGTTGGTAGAGCTAAAGAATCAGCAATTTTTAAATAAGTATTGCAGTCTAGCATCAAGACTCACTTTCCATAAAATACTTACTCCAGAAATCAGATTTTAAGAGCTCTGAGAATTTAATACGGAATTGGAGCACTGCTGTTAGTGTGAATAAGCTAAGAAAGCATTGCAGCTGAATTTTAGTAAGGTGGGAGTCACCACTCTTGAGATAAGAATAATTGCCTAAAATTCAATAATATATTCTGAGCTAATGGCCTGTTCTGACCTTACAAATGCTACTCTCACTCTGCCGTTGCCTGTGGCAGAGTTTATTTCTTTTCTTGCCAGTCCCCCATGAACGGCAGGCTCAGACAGAGCAGAAGATGCAGGGCTGACTGATGCCATGCCCTCTGCATGCCTGGCAGTGGCCAGCACAGTGGAACTTCTCTTCTCAAAGCTTCCTGCAAAAGGTGCTGTGTGGGCTGACTGGGGCTCAGGGGAGCGTGGGACTTGTGGAAATGAATGGCAGTGGTGGAAGGGTCCCTCCTGCACCCTTCAGAGGTGGCAGGAGCATGCTGGCTCCGCAAGGCAGTTGGCCACACAAACACACCTATTTCTCATTTACATTCCTGCTCAAGCCACTTCAAGCAGTACTAAAGAATGCTTTTTTTTTTTTTCATAGCAAACATTTAACTAGTTTTAAAATCTGCAGGCTACACAAAAGCCACGTGGCAGCTTGAGAAGTCTGTCAGTTTACTGCAAACAAGACTTATTTATTGCCAAATCAGAAGCAGAAGTGCCTTAACAAGCCCTGAAGTCATCTGATCTGCAGGCATGTTGTTTAAAGATTTCATAATTAGTTCATTATCTCTGAATGGGCTATGGGCTATTTTCCAATTAATCTACTCATTTTATTCAGGGACAGCATACTAACAATAACAGATCAAAAGAAAATGTATTCCTTGGCTTCAAGTACTTCTGTATTGTGCTGGTAATTTCCTCTGCTCTGGAGTGATTTATTTCTCTCCTCTTTCTTCACTTCTGGCCTGCCCTCAAATATCAGTTTGATTAGAGTGTCTGAGGACTCAAGCTTCCCCATTGGAAGTGCAATACTGAAAGGGCTTTTCCTCTCCACACCAGAAACATTGTCTGAGGCTAAAGATAGATTAAAGGAAATCTGAGGAGTCAAGGAGAATGGGGAGAAGCTCAAATTCTAAGAGCAGTGAAATAAAGCACCTCTTTATTGGCAGCCTTGATCAATATAAGAAGGGAAAAGAAATCAGCATTCATTGCTTTTGCCAATGATTTTTCCATGGGACCAGTAGCTCTTTTCTTCTTGACAAGGTGGTGTATCAGATGTAAATCCAAACCTCAAGAAAACATTCCCTTTAGACATCAAAGCTTGTCACTGTCCAAATGAAATATAAACAACAGAATAACTAATTTCTAGTTAAATTTAAAAAAAAGAATTGTTCAGGGAATTAAATAACATCTTCTTTTAAAAATTAACAAATTTAAACAGGATGAATTCTGCACTATATGCCCATGCTAATGCCCAGCATAGTGCCACCATCATTTATTCTGCTTATGACTAGACTTCCAGTGTTTCATACTGTTTTAAACACATTTCTGCTGGTCAGTCTCAATCAGCTGAAGGAATAAGCCACAGTGCTTTGACATAAATATGTTCCTGGGGCTGCACCTTTAAAAAAAGTTCTTGAATTATTCTGAGGCTAAGTAGTGACAAACAAAGAAAGTGAAATAAATGATAGTGGAATACTATTTTTATCCAATTTAGAAAATTTCCCCAGAACACTCAATATTGTTTCTCTTTTTTGCCCACTTAACTGTTGGATGGGGAATATGCCGTGTGCTTATTTAGAAATGCACAGGAGGGAAAAACAGGAGGAGGAAAAACACAGGAGGTTTTTAGCTGCACTTACAAAGCATGGGAAAATGATTTTCATACTAAAAACTGGATATTCAAACCTCGGATGATTTCACTATATCTGGGTGGAAGGCTGAAACATTAAAACACACAATTAAATATAGTATCTTGCAGTTGCTGTGTGTTGTCTGAAGGGGAACTTTTTCCTTCAACTTTTCTCCTTATCCATTCATATAGGCAAAGAGGTTTTGTTCAGGAAGATCTTTGGAGGAATGTAAGACCACAGGCATTCATGTGAGCGTGAATATTTGCTGGTTTTGACCACTTGTCATTTATTACTCATTTCAGCTAGATGCACAAAATAAGAGCTGAGTCTCACATGGCTCCCTGTGTAAGTGCCGAAGTCTGAGATGTCAGTGTTTAGGACTAGAACTGAATAGAGACACTGCCAAATTTGTCCATTCCCAAAGATGCCACAATGGGTTGATTTCTCAGTTTATTAGCAGAGCTCCCATATATATATAAATTATTCACATTAAACCACTTCTGATTTTTTTCTAAAAATAAGCAGCTTGTTGTTTGCTTGATTTGACAAATAGAATGAGATTCAACTGAGAGTAAGACATCTAAATCTATATATCTATGTATAGGGATTCAAATATGACCATGTGAGACCCTACTAAAGTTTGTGGACACAAGCTATCAATCAGATATTGAAATTCTAAAGTTATTTAGCTGACTACTACTTGAGCTGCTACAGTAAGATTCTGTAGTCTAAATATAGATGTCCAGTGTAATTTTAGATGCTGTGAATTATCTTTCATGTCTTCAGTTGCTGACACAAAAGGGTGGAGGTCTGCTGTGCCTGCCCCGTGTGCCTGCCCTGGGCAGATCTCCTGGGTATCACAAGCATCACAGGAAGCCTGTGTTCAGGAAACTGTGTCACGGCCTGAGCAGGTGCTCTAGGGGTGAGGTGAACTGCTCTACAGGCAAGAATGACTGCATCAACTGCCACAGAAGCTTAAACTCCTGGCCAATGCCTACTTGTAGAAACTGTAGTTTGGATATCTTCGTTTTGAACTGAATCCCAACCACAAGTTTCCCTTTCTTCTGAAACAAAACATGTCATTCCAAGAAAGGCTAGGAAAATACAAGGCTGTATCCTCAGCAATGCTGAAAAAAGAAAAGGCTATGTTTTCCACATTCCTTCTTGACTTACAGCATTACAAATTTGTTTGCTGCTGCTGCTCTTGAGGATTGGACTGCGTCTTTCCCATTTGCAGATGGGATGCAGAGGGAGTACTCTCCCTCTTCAACCAACAGTTCCAATCATTGTAAATCAAGCCTGGAAATCCATCATCATCCAGGGAGTTTCCAAAACAGTAGACGAGAGTGTCATTTTTATGTGCATTTATACTGCTTGTCAATCTGTACTTAATTTACGCCTAGAAGAACAACTTTCTTAAGAAAGACTTGAGCTAAGGTTTCACAAGATGAAGCATCCAGGAGTTTTAAGATATTCATGCCTTACAGCTCACTCCTACCTGCTACTGTGTGCCATTGCTCTTTTGCAGGACCAGAATAGCTGCTTGTGTGGCTTGTGACTCAGGAAATTACCCAGCTCAAAAATAAGCCAGTCATTAAAGAAAGTCGTTAAAGGAAAGAGGTTATTTCAAATCAAAATCAATAGATCCAGTTTGCAGTGTAGCCACAGGAAGCAGAGCTGGAAAGCAAGCACATAGGGATGAGGACAGGGAGAGGGATGAGAGATGGAAGAATAGGGCAAGAATATTTCAAAAGAGTTTTGCAGCACACTGCTTTGTCATGAGAAACTGCAGTCTGAAATAACCTCATTTCTAAATAAGCTGTAGCCTGGTGGTTGGTACGTGCACCTGACAGCTAAGACACTCTCACTGAGCTACACTCTGCGATTTCCATCAGGAAAGGTTCTGCCCTCTCAGATAAACCCTTTAATGGAGTGAAATTAGATGGGGGAACCTACTGCATTTACAGAGATTTCTGTCTCTGAGGCGTCTCAAGGATTGCTGGACTTACTGAGCTCCTCTAAGCTAAGGAAGTGAATAGCCTTACTTCTCTGCAGGAGATAAAAAGCCAAAACTTGCACAACTTGGGTACACAGACTGTGTTTTAAATCTTGGGGGAAGGCTGGGCTGGGCAAGCCCATGGCTTCTGTCAGCCCAGCCACATGCCCTGCCAGAGGTTGATTCATCTCTGGTACAAATGTGATGGTGCAAGATGATGATGGGGCACCCTGTCCTACACAAAGTCTCTCCTGTGTCTGTCTGGGACTGCACCTAGGCTGCATCACTGGTCTCTGCATACACAGAGACAACTGCTGGGACCAGGCTGCCCGTCACCTAATTACCTGAATATGCAGTCAAATCCCACTTTCTCCATCTGGAGAATACCTCCAGGTAGTCTTAATGGAATAAAAAGCATATGCATACCCAGCTTTTGGGTTCAAGGGGTCATTGCTGGGTGATGGGTCACACCTCAAGCTGCAGTTCTTTGTTTACCTGTGTTCTCTTCTGATAAGTTGATGCTGTTACGTGAGATAAATTTGACATTTCCAGAACAAAAGCAGATTTGCCTCTAAAATTATCATCTGTTCCTAATTTCCTTGTCAATTACAGAACAGCTCCCAGGCTCAGAAGGGAACAATAGTCTCCCTCTGAGGTGATAACTGTACGACATGCTACACTGTTCCACCACTTGCTTTGCTGTCATGGTGTGTATTTTATCTTGCCATGAGCTGGAAGCCTTAATTACAATCTTGTGTCTTCCATTGTTTGAGACAAATGACTAAGTGACTTATAAAGACAATTAGATTTGAACCTGCTCTAACTAATTTCTTTCCAAGTGTGATATCCTATTAGCCACACCAGGTCTTTTTCTGAGAGGGATAAGGAAAGATGGGAAGGGGAGAGCTGCCTTTGAAATTCTGTTTCAGGGACTAAAAAGCTGAGTAATCAATTGTCATTTCTCAGTCCTCTTTTGTTGTCACCAGCTACCTTTTCTATTCCTGCTTCACTTAAATACATCCAGTTGAAACTAGATCTACGAGAATCACAGAAAGTGGACAAGAACAATAACTCCAAGGCACTGTTTTGTGAAAATGCACTTATTAGCTGCTTGCAGGAGATGGAAATCAAATTTTGTGGTGGTGTACTCTAACTGCTCTTGTATTCGGGGAGAGAGCGGAGTGCCCAGCTTTCCATTTACTTTGAGCCTGCCTTACTGTCTTTAGGATCTTGTGTCTTATTGGTGCAGAGGGGCACTAAGATACTTCAATACCACATCACCTTTGCTCTGAAGAGATCATTAATGAACCCATTACACCAAAATGGAGTAATATCTTTAAAAACAGGAAAACACTTCTTATTTTTCTCCCTGAGTCATTTCTACACATTTATGTTTTGTCTTTCTTAACTCACAGCTTAGTGCTGCATTTCTTGACCCTTTGACTTTCTTTGTGGACAATTAGATTTTTGTCATAGCCCAGGAGATTAACCTCAACTACATGACCAATTAAGACCATAACAATTAAGCCTAGCAGTTAAGACCACATACAACACAAAGCATCTGTGTCCATCAACACTTTCTAAAACATTTTCTGTGGTTTAACAAAGCAAGAGGATGTTACAAAATAATATTTGTGGCTAACAGTGAGACCAGCTGTTTTCGCTTGACCTTTCAATTTGTAATCACACCTAGCACAAAGGGTGTTTTAGAGGTTATCAGAAGTTAGTATAAGAGACTCTGGATCTATGTTTTGGGGAGCTATGTTTTTACGCATGGGACGATTAGATACGAATAAATTACTCAGTACTGAAAATTCTGAGCATGACGGGTTCACAGAACAAATAAAAGGACATCTGTCAGTGTATGTTGTGATGTGCCAAGCCTGTATTATCTGCAACCCTGAAATAAATAGAGTGCTTTAGTCTGAATTAGGAAAAACCAAAGGGAAACACAGTAACATGAACAGTCTCCAAAACATTTCAAAGCTTCCTACTAAGAGGAAGAAAATAAATTCTTCTCGAGGTTGACTGGATCAAGGATCAAGTATAACAAGTTTGCACTGGAAATTCAGGAGATGGGATAAGAATAGTTTTCTAAAAGCACAAGAGGCCCAGCACAGAAATAGGTCATGTGGAGAGATGATGAGGTGTTTTTTGACAGATATTTTTTGAGAAGTGTTTGGGCAAATTTCTATCAGATCTGGTTTTGATGGAATATTTTGTGTTGGGAAATGCCAGAGGACAACTGGGAGGGCATCCCAGGCAGACAGAACTGAGCCTGGGCTTGCTCCAGCATCATAACCAATGCAGTAAATTATTGCCAGACTTTTTCTCCTCCCAGTGGTACTGGGGAAGGTCCCATGCCCCAGCAGTGGGAGATGCCTCCCCTTTCTGTAAACTACTTTTCAGGGCTCTGCTCTCCATCAAGTGTGCTTGACAAACGTTACTGAGATAGATTTAGCAGCTGGAATTTAAAATACCTCTCCCACTTCTACCCAAAAATCATATATACTTAATGAAATATGAAAATACGTAAAAATCAATTTTCTATGCACTGATATTCAGTTACTGATGTACTAAGTTATTGCTTCCCTTTTTTAAATTGTCTATATTAATTAAATATAACAATTAATCTTCCTTATTTATGTTCTCTATTCACCTAAAAATGCCACATCTGGTTAACCTAGTGTTATCAAATCACAATATCAAGAGCTGAAAGACTGACAGCCTACCTCTTTCAATGAACTGTTCCAAGATGGACGTACATATAATTTTGTTGAAGTTTGAAAAAATATTCCATCTCAGATTAGAATTTACTTTAGTTTCCATGTGTTAGCTAATTAGATACTGCACACAGCAAAGAACGAAAGATTTTCTGATACAAGTCTCTAGATTACACACTTTTCAAAAATACCTTATATGAATTTTATATATCATAATATGAATGATTTTTATATATCGTAATGAATCTTATAGATCTTAAACCAGTATTTTTAGTGCTTTTCTGAATATCACTAAACAACAACTTGGATCTTAGACTATCTTTGCAAATTATGTCTATATTTATAGGGCCCATAGTATCTGTTTCCCACACTCAAATAATGTAACAATAATGTATTTCATTCTCTTTATTTATGTAACTAAACCTTGTAATGTGTAAATGTTTTCTGACTTCAAGAGGCGTGTTTTCAAATTAAAATTGATCAAAAAATTAGATTGCTTCTAAATAAAAGATAACATAATGTAACATAGCACAATGTAACACAGTGTCTGGAAACTATATAAAACTTGCTTTATGAAGCTTAATGTATCAATGAAAACGTTTAATAGAGCCAGTTTTCATTTCTAGTTGAGCAAGCAAAAATGCGCTTTAAACTTGCAAAAATAACCATTCACTTTATACTACTTTGATTCCATATTTTTATAAATTCCTTTTACAGAGGCAGGTGAACATCTTCAGAATGAAGACCTTTGGGAATTTTAAAACAACTTCATTAAAGACCTTTGCTTTCAACAAGAAGTGTTTAAGTTTCTAGGCTGAATCTCTTGCTCTGCCAAATGTTCCAGTAATTTAGAAAGATATTTCAAGCACAAAAAATAGAGAGATGTTCTCTTAAGTACAGGATTTAAGAAATTTTATAGAACAAGGAATTCATGTTCTCTTCCTATCTGGACCTACTTGAAGGCATCTCACATACCTAATTATGCTTTCCAACACTTTGAGATGGAACTAAAACTATTTTGCAACAAAGCTTGTTGGGTTGACCTTGGTGGCCACCGGGTCACCTACAAGCCACTCTATCACTTCCCCTTCTCAGCTGGACAGGGGAAAATAAGATAAAAAACTTCTGGGTCAATGTAAAGGCAGATTAATAACAGAAAAGCAAAGGCCTCACATGGAAGCAAATGAAAAGGATTTATTCTGTACTTCCATTCAGCCGGTGATGTCCAGACACTTCCTAGGAAGTTGTGCCCCAGTACACAGAGCAGTTGCATTAGAAGACACATGTCATAACACCGAGTGTGGCCCCCTCCTCCTGAGCTTTTATTGCTAAGATGACATCACATGGGATGGGATATTGCTTCCACTAGTCTGGGTCAGCTGTCTCAGCTGTGTCCTGCCCCAGCACATCATCCCCTCCCAGCCCACTGTTGGGGTGGGTGAGCTAGCAATGGTAGAAGCCAGGATGCCAGAAACCCCTGGTCCAGGAGACCCCCTGCGCTGGTGGGTCAACTCAGAGAATAAATAAGCTCCCCCTGCTCGGGTTACAGGGAAAGACTTCTTCTCCCATCAGGCAGTACCTGTCTGGTACCTGGTCCCCCACTCCGCCCCTTCCCTCTCTCCATTGGTTGTTGTATCCCTCTGCCTTCCCCCTGCCCCTTGCCCCCAGGTAATTGGTTGCTGGTGCTGTGGCAGCCCCCTTTTCTGTTACCCCTTATAAGCTTGTACACGAGGCCTGCTCGGCCTCTTTCGCCTCTGGACCCTTTGGAATAAACCTTTCGGAACCCATGCGGAGAGCCCTCCATGCTCCTTGCTCCTGGTAACGCCCGAGCTATCCTGGCCTGGGTGCGGGGCTGTGTCTCAGTGCCATCCAACGGCACGGGGGCTGGAAGTCGGCCTGCGAGGTGCCGAGCTGCACCCCCAGGGCATCCCTTGCAGGGGATGCTTTTGGGTTAAAGCTGCGATTTCAGCCACCCCACAGCACCCCGCATCAGCCCACTGTCCTGCGGATGGGATTGGAGAGGCAGCCTTGATGCAGTGTTCAGGATGCCAAAACACTGCGGTCCTACTGACTCAGTTACAGCCACAAACGCAAAGCACAGCACTAGGAGCGCTTCTGTAAGAAAGGATAGCTCCACCCCAGCCAGACCCAATATGTGTATTCAAAATACTCACAGGAATTCCTACTTCAGAAATGGCTAGAATTTCATCTGTGACTAGAGCATATGACTACTGAAACATTTCCCAATATAGTAAGCAGCTACTCCAAATAAGGAACTTAATATTTCATCCATTCTTTTGTTGTTGTTGGGGTTTGACCCATTATTTCTATAAAGCCCGTAGTTATAATTTTGCCTTTTTCCTCTTCGCTTATAGACAGAGAAAACTGCAACTTTGGGATATCTAGAGGGGACTATAACTGCCCATGGCTACCTATATCCTTCTTCTCCAGAGCTGCAATTGGAAATTCTCAAAGTGAACAGATAATCCAATGTAGAAATAATGTTTTCTTTCCTCTGGGAATCAGCTTAGCTCAAATTCTATAATTTAGAAGGGTGATCAAATGAAATAAAAAATGTCCCAGGAATACAGAACACCAGCATCTCTAAAGTACATCCTAAGAATGTGAAGTGAAATGCTACAAAGCTGTATCTAAACATCGACATGTGGTAAATCTCCCTCTCCACACAAGTCAATACTAGTCAGGAAGAAAACTTGTCTAAACAAAAATAAATTTTCCGCATCAAAAAAAAAAAAGAAAAAAAGAAAAAAAAAAGAAAAAAAAAAAGAGCCTTGGAGAAACTTTAGAAGATTACTTGGGATCTTTGATTATTTACTGAAATATGACCTGGTATAAATTTACCTCTTCTCAAAAAAAAAACCATTCCAGGGCTGGAGAGGGTTGACCAGACTTTTTTGATTTAAGGGTCTTTAAGCCTCAGAGAATAGAATTGCTATAAATCACCTTCTTGTCTTCAGTGATTTTTAGCTGATCTGAGACCTATATCTTCCTTTGCTGCCACTTCCATGTTTCATTCCAGAAACATGAGTTGCACATTAGCTGTGACCTATAAAGTTTTTCTGTTCAGTAAGAGCAGCAAAGAATACTTTTTGGAGCCTATTTGCTTTGTGGAGACGTGAGTGAAGTCAAGTTTAGGCACCTGAACTGCCTAAACACAGTGAATAGGTGGTGATTTAGTGTGCATTTATTTACAACCCAAGCCATTAACACCACAGAAATAGTTTGTCAACCCCAAACGGGATGTACCTGCCATGAAGCAAAATGAGGACTGCTGGATCTAAGCTTGACAATTCCTCAGCCCAGAAATGACAAAGGCTCTTCTTTCTGAGCAACTATGGGCATTCAACTATCAAAAGACTACAGAAATGCAAGTTATGAGAAGCTACTTTGGCATCTCTAACAAACTCTGCTCCTGATATGACATGTCAGTAACAACTGAAGAGGAAGACAGAAGAATTGCAATTTTACATGAATTTGCTCTGAGTAAGAAGTCTGAAAAAATGCAAAGGGCTTTAATTCCCAAGTTGTTCGGGACAACTTTCCTTCTTTGTGCAAAACTAGCTGATTGAAAGCATCAGGTGATATTATAAATAGTGCTGTCAAATAGATCATTTCTGCAAGCTGAAGCACACCAGCTTGGCATTATATGAAAACAGGCTGAGTGCAATTTTTTTCCTTGCAATTTGTGGAAAATGTAATTGGTCTTTTTTCTACTAAAAAAAACCAAAACAAAACCAAAACCAACCAAACAAACAAAACCCAGAAATAAATTTTAAAATCCCACACCTTCAGATGCTGTAACGGACAGAAACAGACCCCCAGATGCAAGCCTTGACATTTTCTTTCCCGTAATGTGTAAGGGCACAGCACAGGCCATCTGGTGATGCTCAGTTTAAAAGCATCTCCCATGGGAAGCAGGGTCAGCCCAGGATGGGCCATTCTGATAACACTGTCTGGGAGCCTGACTCGAAGTTCACCAAAGGAAGGGGGCTGCCCTTGGCCACTCTACCTCCAAGCTGCCACCTGAACCTCCAGGAGGGGAGGCATTCTCAGGACCCTGATGCCGTGCTTCGTATACACCATCCAGCAGTGCCAGGGAGGGACTGCACACGGACAGGCAGAAGGCCTTTCCACACAAAATACAGAAGTCAAAACTGAACTTCTCCTGCTCAACTCTTTCCTATCTGTTCACCGTTTTATTCTGTAGGTACTCATCTCTTAAGCTAACTGTTGTATTCCATCTGTGCTTTGTCTTGACAACGGTCACCCCCATGAACAGTATCTACACTTCATTAGCAGAGAGGTTTTACATAACTTTAATTGCTGTCTTAGGTCTTGCTTCTGAAAAGAGCCTTATATAGGCCCAGGGTCCTAATTTCCTATGACAACAAGCCACAAGAAAACCTGAATAGTGGGTTTATCATACAAGACACAAATACAGCCACAAACAGTACAAGACAACTTTCCAGGTTGAAGCAAAGTGCTCCGTGTCGAGGATGGTGGGCAGCATTTTCTGAAATGCCTGTGGAAGGCTGTTGATTAAAGAGCAGTAGGGAAAGGAACCATAGCAGGATTTGGAACTGGCAGCAACTCCTTCACATCAGCTTCTCACATGCAAATTTTACTCCATGCTCAGAATGCTGTGGAGCAGCCTAGCCTTTAAAAACCTAGGATTCAGAAGGCTGCTCTCATTAATCTTGAGATGGTGAAGCATTAGAAAATTGTGACTGAGGACAATACTGTGCTTAGAGAACAGCAAGTATTCGGCAAAGCATTAAGTTTTGACGCCATCAAAGCAACTTCAGTCACAGGGCAACTGCTCAGTCAGTCTGATTCAATTGCAAATGTCCTGGCAAACAGCAGGGTGCTAAATGCAGAGAGTTATGAGCCATTCAGTTCTTTGTAAATGGTCCGTTTGCTGCAATAAAGAAATGAGGGTCAATAGGGAAATGCTGTCCCTATCTATTTCTTTCATTTTTCATAAGACCAATTCATTCAGGACCATTAGGTTACATATCCAACCAACCCTAGAATCATATCAGTTTCTTAGAATGTCCTCCATTTTTTGTACTCCTTTTAACAAGTTTTTCTTTCTTGTACTACATATAACTGAAAAACCCTCACAAGAGAATTTCCTCCTTTCTCAAGTGCTATGAAAGCACAAAAACTATAACAATAAGCCAAATTTCTTGCTTCTGTAACTTCATTGGTTTTAAAGTGTTCAGATGCAGATAATCTGGGATAATAACTCCTTTCAAGTGTGAGCAGGTAAAACCACTAAACAAAAAGATGCTGTAACAGCAGCAGATTAACTATCACAATATATAAGACTAAAGCTGTTCTTATTTGTTTCAACACAGAGTGATCCACCTTGACTCATTAGGTGAGCTTCTGTTTGGAAACAAGCCGTAGATTTTTTTATAACGTGGTACTTTTTAGATTAGAGCTAATCTAAACGGAAGATGCTCAGTGGAACTTCTTCATGAAAAGCAACAGAGGACATACCAGAGAAAGGTCACTCATCTTTACCTCAGATGTGTTTGTGTTGGATGTGGGGTTGTTTTTATTTGGGCTCTAGAAACCAGTACAGTAAGCAACAGGAGTGTAGAGGCAATATATGCTCTATATCTAATAAAATTCGTCTTTGGATGCAACCTCTCCAGTGGAATTTATCAATAAATACATTGCATGATCAGCCTCACCACACGTGATGTCACCTTGCTCTTAAGTTGGATTTGGAACATGATTTTGTTGGTGTTGCCTTTGGGTTCTGCTTGCTTTTCTGTATGCTTAGACACTCAATGTGCATTGTCCTTACTAAACACATGCACAACAATCCAGGCTCAGGAGCATTTCCTGAATGTGCTTTACTTTGCAGGTGAGGGCTCGATGTAAAGACACAGGCTGCTCCTGGAGAAGCTGTGAAAAGTGCTTTGGCTAGCATAGAGACCTGTAAGATGAAACTTTAATTCACATGGTTTCTTCTGGTCAAAAATCATTACTTCTGGGCAATTTTCTGGCAATATTTGAAGGGATTTCGTACACAACTACACACAACTACAACTATTCACATTTTTGTACTGGTATTGGGAGTATTTTAATTAATATTTTGTATGGGAAAGCTGAGTCATGAAAAGATATTTTTGTGGGGTAAATTTCACTCTGCCACAAACCCACTGACTAAAGTGTGTTTATGTGCATTTTTTTGCTCTAAATTAAATACAGACGATAATTGCAATGAATCACTGAAAAATGGCTGCATAATTTGAAAACATAATTAAGTGAAAAGTGTATTAGCCTTCAAAAAACATTTAGATGACTCTAAGTGTGCTGCCACAGCTTAGCTTATTGCATTCCTGTGACCATGACTGATACTAAGGACCACGTTTTAGTGACGTTCTAATGATTCATCATTGAGGATATTCTGATGACTCCATATTCTGGCAGACGAAGTAGACTTACAGAAAGATGTTTTCTGGGGTAAAAGCCTTCAGTAAATCTGAATAAAACTGCAAAAGTTTTGGGAAGATAGATGACTGTCATAATTTTTATGTATTGCTCGATATAATTGCTTTTTCATTGATGTTGCAAGTTTAAATCTGTGAAAATAGGATTCCGTTTTGCATGGGGAATCAAAGCTTAGGGACTGAGATGCCCTGTACCCAGATGTGCAGACTGAGTCATATTCTGTGGCTCCTCACAGGGATTTCAAGGAGGCAAGCCCATGTCTTTTCTCAAAGCTGCATATGCTTGACACTAATCCACCCCAGTCAGAAGGCTGAGGAGCACTTAGGGAGTGAGAGAGCGAGGAGAAGAGAAGCAGAATTATGTGCCCAGGCAGGAGAGTGACCAGAGCTCTCTAGGGAGAAGAACTAATACCCAGTGGCAGTGGGACAAGGATGTCCTGTGACTTAGTCCTTTCCATGCTGCCTGTGGGCATCTGGGTTGATCAGCCTCTGCTCTGTCCCCCACCTGCCACTCATGGGGGTTTCACAGGCCAAGAATGTGCAACTGCAAACCAGCTAGGAGGCAGAGAGCCTAGTTTGGGGAATAATCTGCACTCCAAGAGGGTGAACGGGAAAAGAGACATCATTTCTCATCATCCTCAGCTTTGGACAGATGTGTGCAGTAATTAAACACACTGCTTAGACACATTACTCAAAGTTCCTCTCAGACTGAATGAGGAAGTAAAGGTGCACATCTGTAGTGGTAGAGAAAATTGTCATCTAAATATCTGTGCTAAAATAATCATAATGTCATAGAATTGCTTAGGTTGGAAAAATCTTTTAAGATCCCTGAGTCCAATTGCTAACCCTTCACTGCCAAGTCCACCACTAAACCATGTCCCTCCATGGTACCAAGACTTCACCACTTCCCTGGGCAGCCTGTTCCAATGCCTGACAGCCCTTTCTGTCAATAAATTTTTCTCAATGTCCAAACTAAATCTCCTCTAGCACAACTTGAGGTCATTTCCTCTTGCCCTATCACTTATTACCTGTGAGAAGAGATTAACCCCCACCTCACCACACCCTGTTTCAGGTAGCTATAAAGAGCAACAAGATGCCCCTTGAGCCTCCTTTTCTCCAGGCTAAACACTACCAGCTCCCTCAGCCACTCCTCATTAAACTTGTGCTCCAGACCCTTGCCCAGCTTCACCAACCTTGTTGCCCTTCTCTGAACACACTCCACGACTTCAAACTTCCTTTCGGAGTGAGGGGCCCAAAACTGAATGCAGTTCTCAAGGTGCAGTCTCACAGGGCTGAATACAGAGAGAAGGTGTGGTACAGCATAGGAGCCATGCAGTAGGTATTGATGTAGCTCCATAGAGCAATGGACCACATTAAATGGACCTTTAAATGAAATGGAGCACATTAAATGCAATTA
Organism: Oreocharis arfaki; assembly: GCA_013398015.1. Classification (NCBI taxonomy): domain Eukaryota; kingdom Metazoa; phylum Chordata; class Aves; order Passeriformes; family Paramythiidae; genus Oreocharis; species Oreocharis arfaki. The sequence goes on along the minus strand of VZRR01002040.1, from coordinate 215,105 downwards.
ATATTGCTGCTGCTTGCTCTACGCATGCATTCCATAGTGCAGACAATGCCTTATACATGCTCCAAGAAATGCATACCCCAAAGCTCACTGCATCATCACTCCGTAGTCATGTCTTTGCTTTGCCCACCTCTCCTCGCTGTCATAAAGGTGCTGAGGGCATCCCACCTCCTGGGCTTCAGCTGCCAGGGCTCAGGGCCAGCACCCCACCAGCACAGCCAGGAGAAACCCCACCCCTCAGGGGACACAGGGAGCCCACAGGGTTGCTGTGGCTGCAGCCCCCACCACGGGCCTGCTGCTTCCAGTGCACACCCATGTATCGGACCTCCCAGTGCCACCATGGCAGGGCCAGCCTGGGGGGCAATGGGGCCTGGGATGACCCATTTCTGACTTTGTCCAGTCCTGCTCTTACTCTCAGCCCCCACAAGGCAGCCAGGCCCCTGATGGCTGTATTACAATAGCCTGTGAAATTTGCTCTGTTATTTCTCTATCATCATACTTCAGATTAAAAAAAAAAAAAAAAAGAAAAGAACAGAAAACGCTGAGAATGTGAGTATCAAACGGCAATAACCTCCCTTGAAATGGATAGTAAATCTTCCTATCTTTTAACTCCATATAGTAGACATAGCATTAAATAAAATTAATATTGTTACTGCTTGCCCTATTCATATATTCAATAATGCAAAGCTGCACTTTATGTGAAGCTATGTATAAATTTAATATACATACTATTACAACAAGGTCACTTTGGAGTAATCTGTTTGATTGATTCCAAGGAGGTGGCATGCAGAGGGAAAAAGTAATCTTATATGGAAAACACACAATATCAACCTGAAAGCAGCCTGTTCTCAAGTCAGAGTATATAAATGACAACAATTATAGCTTTACTTATACCACACAGCCAAGCATTGTTGCAGCTTTGCCAGCTGTTTTCCATAATAAATTAAATTCTCTTCAGGGCTGGCCTTCTTGCTGTGTTTGTCACTCCACTATCAGAGTACTTTACACACACAAAATCACCTCTTGGTTTTTGCCTTCAGATGAATTCTCGTACCAGCTCCTCCACTTAGTGCTATCGAAACAATGAGCTATCAATCAGGATGAAAACACGTTATGAAAAGAAGAAAGGACAAAGTAATATTCTCTAGAACATTTCTCCTCAGCACAATATTGCAAACAAACACTGTGAGGCAATTGACAGCACAGAAAGAGAAACTTCCATTACAGTATGCGTGTGAACAAAAGAGATCCAAGCAGGAAGCACAGGCCCCTTTGCTCTGAGCACAGTGCCACGCCAGTATTTGGCTGGTGCTGGTCATCAATACTTAGGCCAGACAGAATAGGCTGATATTTAAATATCAGCATACTTCTGTTACAACCTTTGCATATCCTAAATTAGAAATGGCCATGAAACTTCAGCAGAATCCAAGGCACCAAGATATTCCTCTCTTCTGCCTAGCAAGCAAAGGCCACTGAATGCTGGCTCAAACCCAGCAGCAGTGGAGCATCTCCTCAAACAACTACCTTACCTCAAAAACATTGCAAGGGAAAAGGAAGTCATTAAAACAGCTCACAAACTGCTCCAGCAGATATTTGATCCAACTGTGAAGGAAAAATCGTGCTTGTTGTCCTGACTTTAATTTGGTCAACTATCAGCTAGTAAATGCTAGTGTAAATGTTGGGACTCTTTCTGCCTTTTCAATCCATACTTTAGCCCAAAAGAGAACTGTGGGGCAGGCAGTAGTTCCTCAACACCCTGGTGAGGTCTGTGAGTCAGACAGTGAGAGAACAGCTTCTGAGGGCTGGGGAAACTGAACAAGGATTTGCTCCTTTCATTGTTTATCACTTATGTTGTATAGCATGTTCATATATTCTGTCTTCTTTTAGCACTGGAAGGGGAAACCAAAGTCCTTAAATTATCAGAAAATCCTTTCTTATCACTGATCAAGAAAGACAGCCATATTTTCTACAGAAGATGAGTACAATAGGATCTGAGGTAGGAGACAAAATGAGAAAGACAGACTTGGTGTTTGCATTCTCTATTGTGTGAGTACAACAAGCTGTTCTGTGTAGGTAAATTTTCTGCTGAGATCATGCACAAAAGCACATGCATCAGGCCCAAGACTGCAGGTGGCACATCATCTTGGGCCACTTTCAGACTTCACCAAGATCTACTTTTCATAACCACAAGATGTCAAATTGGATACCTCTGTGAGGAGCTCTCACAGCTTTCCTCAGTCACTGGTTTGTGCCTCAACACCTTCCACAAATTAGAGAAAACTTTCCCTTTTTCTTTGTTGTGTGCATAACGCACAAGATATCATATGGGTTCATACTCTGTCCACCCTGACTGTCTCTTTTTTTCATTACTGAATTGTACATTAGATTCAAAATCCCAGATTGTTCAGGGCTCAGTCCTCCGTCAACTTTTGCCATGATATTGATATTCCTGTACAAGCTGTAATGTGTGGAGGTTCTGTGGATGAATGATGCTACCAGAAGTTTCTTCTTATATTGTTGGTATCAACATTTTTAAATTTATGCCTTTTGGATTCCCAAGTCACTGCTTTGCTAACAGCAATTCTCCATCCATAACAATATTTTCCTGAAGAGCCTTGATTCAGCCCTTCTAGTGTGAACCTTTTTAACTGCTTTAAAAAGCTTTTAGACTCTTCAGGAAAGTCATAAAGCACTCAAAATAATCTCTCTCCTCCTTTTAAAAAGCATTTGTGGTGGACTAATATATCGCCTCAAACATGCTAATTACATCTGATAATGGCTGAGTATTGCATTACAGGACAGGTGCAGCAAACTCAACAGCAGCACTCTACTTGTGTTCCATCGTGTTAATGAAAGCAATAAATCAATGACATGTTCCAAACCTTGACTTGTCTCAGAGAAGGGGAACACTAACAAAATTTAGCACGTCCAGCTTAGGATTTCTCTCGGATGGATAGCTCTCCTTTTGCTCCGGAAAGGTCTAAATTCTCCTTTCAGCATAAAGGCAATCTTCCAAGATGCTGAGTATGCAATGGATCTGAATGTACCATTTTTTGGGAGACTATATTAACTTAGAAACAGGTACACTATTCAGATTAATGATAGGGGGAACAGAATCCTGAGATGAATGATAGAAGGCACAGAGTGTTATGGAAGATGATTTTACAGAGATAATAGGAAACAAGGAGACTTCAACTCAGAAAGCCAGGAAAGTCTCCATAGAAAAAAAGTAATATGAAAGGAGTTTAAAACATTGACATCTCATATTCTTGAGAATGAAGGCAAAGTTAAGGCTAGGTTTAAAAAGTCTAAATGACAGGAACTGGAGCTATACCTCATTTGTCTGAGTATTGTGCAACTAAAGTCATTGATGATACATAACCCTGTTCTCTATAAGGTGTACGCACCTTAGTCTGCAGGTACTTAACAGATATTTCTCCTCTGAAGTTTTGGTATCCCTCCTTAATTGCTGTAGCATATACAGACATTCATTTGCTAACACTAATCAGAAATAGCTACTAGTAATACACAAACATCACTAAAAACTAATATTGCCACTCTGAGAGGGACCAGCATATGGCCCACCCAGATTTTTAGTGTAAAATCTGGTCAGTATGCTGGATGACAATGCCTTTAAGGCAGAAACCCATAAAGGGCTGCAGGTATTAGCCTAGCATAGGCTGTCATGGAAAGAAATGAGAGTAACCAAGGATCCTATTTCAACTGAGCAAGGATATGAACATCTCTTACAGTTAACATAGGAGTGAAGATGTTCCAGTTCTCTGGTCAGAGACATTTTCATTTCAATGGACCCTCTGCAAGGAACCTGTTTGTGCAGTATTTAAGGAAATGAAGTAGATTCTTAGCTAAGGGCCAAACAGATATAATGTACCACATCACAGAAAAACCTTAGGGTGGCTCTGTTGGACCTTTCCGCTAGCTGATCACGGTATCCCTAACTACTTGTTCTGACATCATGGCACCTGGCTCCTACACATCTTCAGCTCTGAGAAAGAGCTTTGAAGCAGGTCAGCTCACAGCATCAAATGGCAGGACCTGAGGTAAGGTCATTCAGTCTCTGTAAGATCTTTGATGAATGTACACGACTTATAGGTATAGCAGACACTGCCAGTTCCAATACCTGAATTTCAGTTCCTGCTATCACAACACTGCAATACTTTAGAGTATTTATGATCTCTCTTTATTGTTTTTTGTTATTTAGGTGCTAACAAAATGTGGCAGCCATACCAAGAAAAAAGACAGATTTTACTTAGAGAATTTGATGTGACTGCATTGTAAATTTTCTTCATAGTTCACAGAGAAGTTCCTACAACATGTTTCTCTTGATTTTTATTTTAATAACCTCTTCTTTGTAGCATCCTTTAACGCTGAGGAAATCTGTCTAAGCATTTACTGAGGAACCTTTCTGTCTGCACTGCCTTGTGCAAAGTTATTCCACAAACAACTTGTTTTGATGGATGTGTACTGAGTATGGAGAGGCTCAGCAGGAAATGGGTTGGACAACTCCTACCAAATGAGTAAATGTCAGCAAAGTATAAAACAGACTTTTTGGTCTGGAAGACCATACAAAATTCTATTTGTATTAATCACTGTGTTTTTTCAGCTCCTGAATATGTGCGTTTAAAGGAATTTAGGGAAAGAAAACTCCCCTGGCTTACTGTGACAGTAATAGCAATTACCAGCTACTGCAATTTAGTCTTCGCTATTTTGAAATGACAGTTAACCAAAGTTTTTAATTTTCCACTTGTTTTTTTAAAGGTTTTCTAAAATACAGAGGTAAAACCTGTCATCTCTGATGTTATTATGCAGCTTGGAGAAGTAAATCAGGTGTTTTATTAAACCTTAGCCAACACAAATATATCATCACTGGGGAATTCTATGAATACATATATTGAAATTTCTATAACTTGTGTGACATTTTAAGAGCATGCTGGCAAGATTTTGAAAAAGAGGGAAGGTTATTGAGATGGTCTGGAGATGTAACTGTGACCTGGTTCTGTTTTCTTGAAGACAAACAAGCAAAGCATATACAACAGAGGCAAAGAAACCATGGCAAAAATCAAAAGACTGGCTTTGGTTTCTGAGTTTTACTTGTAGTTTCATTGTTAGAAAAACTTAGGCACAGCACTTGTCTCTGTCAGCCAGCTCAAAAACTGCCAATTCGATGCCAGTGGTAACCTGTGCAAGATACTGCTTTTAGCTGTCATTTTGGAGGTGCTCAAAAGACTTGCACTCAACTAGTTAACCAAGGACTCATTAAAGAGATGACAAAAGGAAAAGGGAAAAATGAGAAGTAAGAGGGTAGGAAAGTGTGTTTAAAGAAAAAAAGAGCAGTAGATTATGCCAGCTGTAGAACTTGTGACTTTGAAAGGCATCTGGCTGCCAGACCAACCTGACAGTGATCCTGGTGTCATCTGCTCTCTCCCTTTAGAACTGGGAATGTACTAGTCAGGCAATGACATCTCAGAGTCAGAATGATAATGGCATGGTGGAATTAATATAGTGGGCTCTAGAGTCCCAGGCACAACTGTGAAACTCATTTGTCTTTGTTTCATATCTTACTTGTGTCCAAGTCAAATTGTGATCATTCAGAATAGCCATCTGCTCATTATTTTGCCCACTAATTGACCCTCATTTTAAGTTGGGCAAAGAAGTTGAGTTGCTGTGTTCCTACATCTCCTACTTACAAGGGCAATCTCAGCATTGCCATTCTCCTGACAAATGCAAAAGTCTTTGATTTATTAGATTAATTCGATTTTTCTGCATTTGGCAACTTTTTATAAACATTTTTCTGTGAAGGGGTGAACTGCATTTCTGTTACTGGAACAGCTCCTCTGGGCAGTATGCTAAATGCCTTCTCCACTTTGCTGTACTTGATATGCAAGAGAAGTGAACTGGCTGGGACAGTTCACAATTCCAGGGTGTCCGTGTCTGGGAAGCTGAAGAGTAATCAGACACATTCTTCTGTGGAACAGAGCCAGTGCTACACCTCCATCTTAGCTTTTCCTTATGAGTATGTTCAAGAGAGCATCATGAGATTCACTGAGATTCACTTTCCAAGACACAACCCTCCTTGGGATTTTTCCTCCTTGGGGACTTTCCCATCACCCTAACCGGGAAAGCGACTTCACTTGTTAGCAGGACAATTCATGAGCATTTCCATACTGATCCTGTCTCTTTCCCCCACATCTGCAAACTTATCTCCAATCTGATTTGTAGGTTCTAACACATAGAAATAAAATCAACTCAGTGAAGACAACTTAACTTGTAAACTGCAGTAACCAAGAGTCTTAATTTATTGTGCGCTTGTCAGCGCATTGCTGTTTTAAAATTCTTATTGTGTCATACACATGCCAGCTAATAATATACAGATTCATATTAGCTACCTTAAATGTGTGGCAATTTAACACACTTGTAATAATGGCTTTCACTGCATGAAAAGCCTCCCTACCTAGGAGGTAGAAACAGAGATATTCAGAACCAAAAAGATAGCCATTTTTCAGAGATGACAACTGTAGTGCATCCAGACAAGTAAAGACAGTCCTGGAGATCAAGCATGAGATGAGCTCAAAACCGGCAAAGACTTGCTCTGCATCATAGCTCAGTCCAATCTGCTTTCTGGGATGGTTTAGGCAGCTGACCAGCTATCCCAGGCATGACAGGGCTAGTGTCGTGCAACAGTGATAGACAGGTCTATCCAGCCAAGCTATCATGCTCACAGGAGACCTTGCAGGGTCTGAGAGTTTATCTTCGGGTGGTTTCTCTAGAGACAACAGCAGTACCGTAACTTTACCTCAGTCTTTCTGCTTTAGTTAACTTTCAGAATAGGTGAAGCCAATTTTGTTCCAGCCAACCCACAACGAATCCCAGCAGGTAGCACTCTTCCCTCAACACCAAATGACTTTCCTCTCTCTAGACTACTTACCAATTTCCTTCCAAACTCTTTCTAGTGTTTGTTTAAATATTAATCTCCTGGTTTTCATCATAGAATATGCTGAGTTGGAAGGGAACCATCAGGATCACCAAGTTCAGCTCCTGGCCCTGCGTAAGACACCCCAAGAATCACATCATGTGCCTGACAGCATTGTCCAAGCACTTCTTGAACTCAGACAGGTTTGGTGCTCTGATCACTTCCCTGGGGAGGCTGTTCCAGTTCCAAGAAAAGAGATTCTATACTTGATTATACTCTCTCTATTCTTGATCATGCTCCCAGTCTGTCTCCGGAAAACATGAGAATTTTGCAGATTATCATATGAAGCACTGAAACATACCACTCATTTCCTGCTGAGCTGCTGTTGTTGCTCACCCTGAGCATCTGATCTCCAGGTACCCAGATATGGGGCTTCACTTAATGACATGAACGTTGTCACAAATTACAAAGGACAATGACAGCATTTTTAATGTATAAAGGGTGTTTTGGCAGGAAGATTAAGTGCTATGCATTGTTATATGAGCTTTTGGCCTTCAGGAATACTCAGTGATTTGGAGATCATAAGGAAAGAGACAAACAATGGAACAGCCAGAAAGCTGGCTCAATGTTTCTTATCGAGGGTGCTTCCAAAACTATGAAAGTTCACAGAGGACATCAGTGATATGGAGGAAAGGAGGAGGAGGGTGGGATGAAAGAAGAGAGGGAGGAAAGAAGGAGAAAGGAGAGGGAGGAAAGGAAGAAGAAATGTCAATCTGTTCAGTGCTTCTTCTTGCTTGTCTTGGACTGATAATTTTGTGATTGCCTTAAGTAACAGGGGAAAAAATTTTGTACATTCACCTGGAGGTAATAATATCCCTCTCCTTAAAAAAAAAATACAGTAAAAAGCAGCATAGATATCTCCCAGGTGCCAGTTCTTAGGCTGTTTTCCTCTGCTTCCTCCAGCACTGTCTATCTCTTGTCTCCTGCCTGTAGCAGAGAGCAGTGTGTAGACTGCAGAGCCCTTAATTCACACCGTATAATACAATAATCACAGATCTCCCTTTACCTTCAAGGTCCTTCATGCCCAGTGCCAGGTGTCACATATCTCTAGAGGATGTCATCACAATCTTACTCTGGGTTCATGCTCTTGTTTGGTGGCCTGGAAGGGCTGAGGCCAGGCCCAACAAAGCAGCTAAGCATCGAAAGGTGGGTCACTAATCAGAGCACCGCAGTCAAGAAGGGCTGACAAGGTGGAAATACCACAGCAAGTCACAGCTTCTTGTTTTGCCCATCATTTTCCACATGGTTCACTGCTCCATCACCTCCTCTGCATATGCCTGCTCTCGGGAGTATGGGTTACATAGCTTCATTTTGGTATCAAGACATACTTGTCACTTTGCTGGCTAATCTAAATAAATGAATGTGCTCCTCTTCTTTCTATTCAGCTTTTTCTTCTTATTAGGGAAATTATATGGTAGGCAAAGGTGAAGACTTGAGCTAGGGTACCCCAGGAGTTCAGCTGCAGCAGTCTCAGCTATAAAACTTGGACTGTTTTCAGAATCTTCCAATGAATTAACACTCCAACTCTCCAACTTGTCTCGCTTCAAACACACTTTAGCTACCAAATTTTTCCAGGTATGTATGTAAGGTCACTGTAATTTATTTATTTTAGTCTCTGAATACTGCAGTACACATTTTTTTCTTTATGTCACACTACTGCTCCCTGCTGCCCAAGTCTATTTCAGATCCACAAATCCATTTTACACCCCCTAAGCATGAGACAGATCCTATAAAGACTGAGGGTAACTGGCTCCTCAGAAGCAGGGGGGCTGTCAATGTGATGTTTGTCTCACCATGATTAATTACTGTGAAATGCCCACAGAGATTTAAAATCATGATTAATTACCAGAAAATGCACAGACACCTTAAAGAGTAAATTCTACTCCTTGCTAAGTTTACCCAAGAGTTCCTGTACATCCTGCATCTGGGGACACTTTTGCAACATGCAATCAACTGATAAAACTCCCACAGAACATATGGCAAATTGTCAGGAAAAGGCTACATAAAAATAGCTTGTAGTAAGTTCTGTGTCAATATGTGTAGATAGTCATTGGCTGAGGTGTTAATAGTCTATTTCTTTAACTACTGTTTTATTTTACCTAGAAGATACTAATTTGATTGCAAAGCAAAATACCTGTAAAATAAGCAATTACATTGTTGTTGGTGCTTTTTTTTATTTGGCCTGCTCAAAGACGTAACAGTTACCATAAGGTTAATGTTCTTTCTGAGTAAAAAATGCTAGATCCTATCTGTATAATGCATTTCTTTTCTATTTTATTCAGCACAGAGGCTGAGGAGATTAATAAGCTTTGGTATTTTACGTTAAGCTTATTAAAGATCTAAATTTTAATAGGTTTGAAACCATCTTCTGAAATCCCACATTAAAAGAAAAGCTAAGAGCAACTTACTCCATTTCCTGGGAACTTTCCCAAAGACTTTTATCATTCACATAAAATCCAGAAGCCAGATCGCACTGTGTCACGTGGCGGGGAGGAGGTTCATCAGTCCACCCAGACTTGTGCCACATTTGGCTCTTGCTGGATTCATGACAGCCTCCTGCCACCTTGCAGATGAGTGCTCATAAGCACACTCATACTTCACCAGGTAGAAGCAATCTGGTATTGTGCTGGGAGAGATAGGATGGGGAAGAAGACGTGACAACGAGGGTGCCTGTTACCTGCACAAGCAAGTAACCAGAGAGCATCATGGACTGTGTTAACTCCTTCAGTTGGTAAAACCCAGTCAAGAACACAGTCTCTTTGAATGAGAAAAATGTTTCATACTAACCACTTCAATCCTTCTTCAGTTTCCCATGCAAAACTTCACCACATTTTCAATACTTTTCAGTCAAGTGCACTGAATTAAGTCCTTTTAAAAGTTTTGGTTTCGTAACACTAGAAATTCTTAGTGAGTTTTACCACTGGGCTTTCTGGGAGTGAATTCCTTTCAGCATTTCCTCATTTCCTTCTGCTAACTGCAATCTGTTTAACATAGCTTTACAATGTTGCTAGCTAGCATGTCACAATTAAAATCACAGGGGAAAATAGGTGCTCTGAGAAGTGGGATTCCTTCTCAAGATAATTTACTCAACTTTACACCAACTTATATAAACCCGAGAAGCGTAGAGATCTTTGAATACACACACACTAGGTCTAAGTTCTACGTACAGAGTAATGGTACCCTTTAGTAGCAGGTACATTATGCATGTGGATTTCATCCTGCACAGAGGTTTGGCAGATGCCGCAGTTGTTTTCTTTTAGCAGACCTGTAAGAGAAAGATCAAACAATTAGACCTGCTAAAGCTGAAAAAACTCTCTCTTTCCCTTGCCCCCTCAGAGCTTTTCACTTTCTACAGTTTTACAAACCTGGTTGAAGACAAGCTGCTAGGAGAACACTGTGAGCATCAAATCTTTATTCCTTCGGGATTTTATTAAAGAAGAAAAGAATGTAAAGAATTTAAAGAATTTTAATAAAGAATTAAAGATAGGTGGATTCAAGTGTGAAAAAAAGAACCATCAAAATTTGACCTGGGAACATCCCACCCTCTACTGTTTATAGACATTTTCACCCATATAATATTTTTCTTTCAGAAACAGCTATCAAATATGTTCCAACCTAAGCCTAAGGATGAAGTAAGTCACCAGAGGGGTAGCTGAAGACAATGTTGTATATCTAAGAAGTGGGTCAAAGACCAGGTATTGTCTCTCAATAAAGTAACTACAAGATGACAACACAGAGCTGAGCTAAGAGTAGAGAATTAAAGAGAATATTGGAATTTTCTAAGACAAACAGAAAAATCTGAAATTAATTACAATGTATAATTTCAAAGAAGTGACCCACTGGTACCTGAACTGGGTAGGAGACAGATGTCCTTCTAAGAAATTGCTCGAGACTGTGCCAGCCTGGGAAACTCAGTCTTAGTCATAGTAGCTGGAAAGCTGGCCTTACTTCTCCACACCTTGTACAAGCCAGTTGTTTAAGTTGCAAATGCCCCTTTAAAATGCTCAGGCTGTGAAAAAAATAAAACCAACACATTGGCATAATGAAGTGCAACTATGAGGAACAGCTTTTTAATGGGAGAGCACAGATGTTCTATACACAATGGCTATGGTTTAAATTGAAAAGTGCTGTTACTTGGCCATCATTTCAAATCACTATACTCTAAAGGAGAGTTTTCAGAACATACACACTTGAGGAGCACAAAGCTAAGGTAGAGCTAAATTGTTATATCCGCTCTGCTCTGGCTGAGTGAAAAGAAAATGGTTTTCATGCACGTGAAAAACAAAAAGTGGAAAATCATAGTTGGCGCAGAGGGGGAAACCAGGAGTGAAAGGCAAAGAGCGTGGACAGCAGCAACCTTCCATCAGCTGATGGGAGGGAAAACAAAAAAAGGTTTTTTCCCCAAAACTGGCACTACTGCAATGGGTAGGAAGACAGTGCCACTCCCCCGGAGCCTACAGGCCAACTGTGCATTGGCACTGGAACAGGAGGAAGAGGGGAAGGGATACAAACACCCAGTGCTTGTTTCACTAGGCAGAGGTGCCCAGGTCATCCATGCCATACCACTGCATAGATCCCCTCCTCTGCCACAACACCGCAGGGATCTTGAGCAACACTTAGGCTGCTGCCATAAGAGAGCAAAAGCCTGCCTTCCTGACAGCAAGGGGATCAGCAACCACTCATGGTGAGCACTCCCACCACTTTTATTTGTGCTGCACTTCAGAGCAACCTCTGTACATGCTCTGAGTTAGGGATGCTGGATTGGACCTCCCAGGTGTGGCGGTAATAGAAGTAATACCTTATATTTTATCAGTCAGTAAATAAAGTGTATCAGCCACAGGTCCACAGCTCTTCTCCAGTACCTACCTTAACTTGAGCATTTCAGATCAGCTGTATATGGCAGCCCTTCTCTCTCCCTTGGAGAGACAACCATAGAATCATAGAATCACAGCATGTTAAGGGGTTGGAAGCAGCCTTAAAGATCATCTAGACCCAACCTCCCCTGCCACGGGCAGGGACACCTCCCACGAGACCAGGTTTCTCAAGGCCTTTTCCAGCCTGGCCTTGAATATTGCCGGTGCTGGGGCACCCACCACTTCTCTGGGCAACCTGTTCCAGTGCGTCACCACCCTAAAAATGAAAAATCTCTTCATAATATCTAACATAAATTTGCCCTCTTTCCCTTTGTACCCACTACTCCTTGTCCTATCACTACAGATCCTGACAGGGTCCCTCTCTGGCTTCCCTGTAGGCCTCCTTCAGACACTGGAATGTTACTATGAAATCTCCACACAATCTTCTCTTCTCCAGGTGACCAGTCCCAACTTTCCCAGCCTGTCTTCACAGGGGAGGTGCTCCTCTCCTCTTATCAGCTTCAAGGCCCTCCTCTGCACTGGCTCCCACAGTTCCATGTGCTTTTTATGTTGGGGGCACCAGAACTGGACACAGAATTGTCGGTGGGGTCCCACAAGAGTAGGGGGGAAGAATCACGGCCTCCAACCTGCTGGCCATGCTCCTTTGGATACAGCCCAGGATTCTGTTTGGCTTTCTGGACTGCAAGGACACGCTGCTGGCTCGTGTTGACTTTTTCATCAACCATCACTCTCAAGTCTTTCTCCACAGGACTGTTCTCAATTGCCTCTCTGCCCAACCTGTAGGTGTTTCTGGAATTGCTGCAAATGTCACCCTCTGGATACTGTATTTATGAAGAGGGACAAGTGCCAGTCAAACTCGTTGGTACTTAAAGTAGGAGACTTTGAAGGCCTCTATAAAATAATATTTCTGGGGAATTTACCTTCCCAGTCAGAACTGGCCACTAATTCTGATTATACAGATCAGTTACACAGCAGATAATTATGTCCAGAGTTGCAAACAGCCCAATAGGCTCCCCAAATCTATTTCACCACCACTCACCTACACTAATAGACCAAGAGAAACAGAATTCTAATTAATGGGCAATAAATATGATTTTCCATATACTTCACCACTATAGAAAAAAAATAGGATAGAAAAATCTGAAGAGTCATGGTAAGATGATAAGACAACTACAGTGAAAAGAAATCCAGGTATATTCTGATTGCATAAAAACTGTCAGATTTATCCCATGGCGAATCATGGGAAAAGAATTGCCAATCAAGAGCCACTTTCTTCTCAAGACAGCAGGGAAGCGGGGGATAATGTGTAGAACTGATAAGAATTTTCGCTGGTCAGGAAAAATACAGAAAGCAGAAAAGCCCATTTAATTCATATTCTTCAGGATAATGCAGGTCTCCTTTATACCTTTCTTTTGCTTATCTCCTTCTGCTCGGTCCTTTTTCCTTCTTTACACAGCTGCCAATTTGGGAGTTAAAGAGTCAAGATGCTCTTCAAAAAATTTGATCCCACAGAAGACATTGAAAATAGTCAAAATGTCTTGGCTAAAGAAGAAGCTCTGGCTCCCACTCCTCATATCCATACTTTCACCACTAGACACTGTGGAAAATCTATGCTGTTGGAGACAGAGGTATCTGCACCACTCAGTAAAACTCAAAGCCCTGCCTAAAATACGGTCATGGATTTACCAAGAGAAACAAAGTTAGCTCGTTTTAAAGTTAGCTCAAGTTTTAAAGTTAGCTTTTTAAAGCTGTGTTTTATAGCATGCATTAAGCGAAGCAGAAAATGAGTCATGGGTTCTTGAGGGAAAAAGAATGTTATCATGTGCCTATAACAGAATTTCACTTTTAAAATATTTTTCTGGGACTATAACAGAAATCTCTTTTCATCTCGGCTACGATTCATATGGATGCATTGCTGGGAAGGCCATTCTCCTTGCTGAACAATAGTCAGGGACCGAGTGAAAAGCAACTTTATGAGATTCATTAGCAGAAGGTGACTGGGCAGAATACCAGATAATATTATATTGGTTTTGGACTGTGCATACACCATTGCATATTTCCAGCCAAATTGTTCTTAGAAACAAGTAGATATGACATAATAAATAACACCATTCTGTTCTGTCCAAAACTATCTACACCTAAATGGTCCAAGAAGCACAAACAGAAAGGACAGAGCTGACTAACTTCTGACACCATCCTCAGTACTTCCAACATTTCAGCTTTGTTAACTGCAGTAGGGCTGCCTAAGCTACACCGCTACGCAGGATTTTGCATTTCTATTAACATTCCTCTGCCAGGCAGAGATCTTGTTAAGGTTCGTTAATCTTTAATTATGTTTTTAAAACCCTGTAGCCGCAGTAAATACCAGTAGTTTATAGTCAGCTGTGAGAAGAGATATTAACCTCCAATCTGCATACACCAGGCTGCTCCCACACGTTAAGCACCTAGCACTGTTCACCTTCTCTACCATTTTGCCTTGCACACAATTTACATCATCCGAGTACTGCAAATTGGTATTTATACATAGGACTCACAGCCTGCATATGCACACAAAATCAGGACTAGAGGGTAATAAGGTAAGGAAGAGTAAAGATTAGAATAAGGAACAGAGGCAAATGAGAAGGAAGACAGACAATATGATATAGAGTAGCCCTGGGGAGCTAAGGGAGAATTCTGATGCTACAGTCGATTCCCTTTGTATAACCCACACTTATTTATAACTTGAATGGATGAATAAGTGAGTATTTTTCCTTCCAGCTATCCTGCTAGCTGTAAGTGTGAAAATATGGTAAACATCCTCTCCAAAATGCATTCCTTCCTTCTCATCTCCTACTGTATGCAGAAACTAGTTACATTCATTTTAAAATACTTCTTGGCTGAGTTCTTTAGCCTCCTCAGATATGGGAGCAGAGAGTTAATCACTGTTTAACTTCCAAGCTGGTTTTGTCACTTGATTTAAACAGAACTCTCAGAAAGCTTAGTCCTTGTAAGATCCAAATTTGTGAGACATCAAGCACCATCCTTGAGCCTTAATGCCCTCAGCTGCCTTTGTCTTCTGAAGGGGCTTAGGATAAGGTTCTTAAAAGCAATCACCAAGAAGTCATGCCTAAATACTCTTTCAATTAGGGCTTGATCCCACAGGCAGCTATGTGCTGTAAGTGCAGAAACCAAGGGCTGGTGCTGCATACTTAGTGTTTGTTTAGTGCCCGGGCAGTGCATCTCAATAATAGAGTGAGCAAATGCAAAGTGAGGAGGGAAAAAAGCATCTGGCGATATAGCCAAATTTCTGCAGCCTCGTGCTGAGTCCTGCAGAGGAGGGGCAGGTGGGCATGCCCAGCATGAGCTGCTTGGGATGAAAGACAGTTATGACACTGAACTCAGGTGAGGAATTTCAGGTGCTGCCTGTGTGACAGAACCAGCAGATCACTCAAACTTGATCACATCAGAGATGAATCCACAGTAACGTGAGACCAGAAGAAAGTGAGGGGGCATTTTTTTCCTAATATTCAGCAGTCTGTTGACTCTGTTCATGCACAAGGCAGCTTTTATGCTGTTCCAAGACATCACAGCCTGTACTGGGCTGCAGCAACAAAGCCTCCTCAGCAGCCCTGCAAGCAGCTCGGTGCTGCTCTCCCGCCATTCCAGACCCTGTGTTGGTTCCTCATAGATTGGCCTGGGAGGGTGAAACAAATACAAATACCATCAGAATAAATAGTTTTTATCCTCTTCTGGTACTTTACTCTCATTTTACCTTCATTTTCTATTAATGTTCTTCATTTTCAGCCTGCAGGTTTATGCAAGAGCATTTGCTGAAACAGCAAATTCTCGTGCAAGGTATAGACTAAGAACCTGTAGAAATTATTCAATGCATAAGGAATAAATTAAAAGGAATCAGATAATTAGCAAACAGAAAACAGAACCAAAATACATCAGTCATCAGTTCTCCATAGCAGTTCTGACCTTGGAATGTGGCTGTTTCACACACATTAACTGAATCTCCCACTAGTTCCAGAGACCTCACCACAGTCACTGTGATGTCACTTGGGAGCTCTTTCACCACCGTTAGACTCCCATTAGTTACCGTGGACAGGCAGTGCAGGCCAGCTGCATGACAAGGAACGGTAGTGACAGTGGGACCAGCAGGGTTTCACTGGCAAGGCCCAAACCCAGAACCTCCACAAGGCCATCAGGCTCAAGCTGGGGTAGCAACAAAGCTAGCCCAAACCCTATGGCCACCACATCAGTTAACAGACATGGGATGTAAGCTCTCAATTTTTCAGATTTCTCATTGAGAAACACAGGTAAAATTCATCTGTGCTACTTAGCTCAGCGGGAGATTTGGTCAGCAGGTTCTTCTTGCTATTCTCAGGTGAGTTAGACTGTGGGTGCTACTAATTGCTCTCTTGGTAGTCACATGAGAAAAACTGCCTTGGTCAGATTAGCCTCAATATTGAATAAAGAAAGCTTGTCTATGATCCTTGTCTGAAAGTCAGCCATCAGTTAACCTCTTTTGGTGTCCCTAATGAAGTTGATTATACCTATACCAATTTATATCTCTGAAAAGGGAGTTCAATTTCCCTTCAAACTCCAGTACCTCCTCTAGGAGTTAATGACTAATATGTTCAACATCCTCTTTCTCAGCTGCATGGTTACTCTTCTTTCCACACTTCACATCTCTTCCGCTTTCAGAGACAATTTTTGTCTCTCACAGCTGCCCTCAGTGGATCTCACAATATGCCTTCAGATGCCCTCTCTGTCAGCTGCCAACCTGCCCTTCTCTGCCTCTGAATTTTTCTCCTGTGGATTTAATTTGCAAAACACAGCAAGAGGGGAAAGTGGCCACTGTGATGCCAGCAGGAGAGATTTGGTCTCTACAGGACTTGGGTACCTGAGGATATCCAGGTACCCTGGGGATGTCCTTCAGAGAGGGTATCCATGGACTTAACATGGGTCTTCAAAAGTCAGGTATAGAAAACAAAAAATATGTGGATTTAAACCAGGATTTAATTTCTTTTTTCCTTTATGGGGTTGTTGTAATCCATTCAAACAGCTACTGGTGCCATCAAGGATAGAGACCGGCATCTCCTGGCGGTCATCTTTATCCCCCATTGACTCCTAACACTTTCACCCTTTGTGTATGTTAGACCATATGAAAACCATTCTTCTCAAAAAGAGCTGACATCTTCACTCCAGCTGCCTTGG
Organism: Oreocharis arfaki; assembly: GCA_013398015.1. Lineage (NCBI taxonomy): Eukaryota > Metazoa > Chordata > Aves > Passeriformes > Paramythiidae > Oreocharis > Oreocharis arfaki. Next base: position 198,041 of record VZRR01002040.1, on the reverse strand, counting down.
GAATCTCTTTAGCCCACTGAAAATTGAATGGAAACTGAAATGTCATTGCCTGTTGAGATGCAGAAGAGCAGTCCAAAAGTACTTACTAGTCTGGTGGCTACCAGTCTTATGTCATCTAGAAGGTTGTAAGCCTGGCTTTCAGGGCAGACCCCTAAAGCTTCTCATGAAAAGAAATTGGAGGAAGGACCACCAATTTTCAGAAAGCTCTCATTTGGGTGACCAAATCTGGCAGGAGTTTCAGGTTGCAAAACACACTGAGATGCAAATATTTCCCAGCTGCTGAACTCAGGGCTTTTTGTTGGCCAACCAAGGAGACTCTCAACTCAGCATACTCACTGTTTTCAGGTACCTTGCTTTATCATATCTTGTGATACCAGGTACCTTGTGTTATGGCAAGGTGCCCAGGCACCTCACATGGCAAAGAGACTGCATCCCAGTACATGTCAGCACATCTAAAAATCAGGAATTGCCTTGCCCTGCCCAGCCCACCTGGGGGAAATTACGTACCATAGAACACCATGCCCAGTTTATAAACTGGAGGAGTTTATATACTGTGACAGGCTGGGCATTAGTCAGCAGATGGTGAGCAATTGTTTTGTGCTCCACTATCCTTTCTTGGGTTTATTCCCCTCTGTATTTTTATCTCTCTTTTCATTATTATTAATTAGTGTTATAATTCACATTATTTTAGTTATTACATTGTCCTTATCTCAACCCACAAGTTTCATGTTTTTTCCAGTTCTCCTTCTCCTCCCACTTGGGGGGAGAGGCAGTGAGGAGTGTCTGTGTTGTGCTTAGTTGTTGGCTGTTATTAAACCATGACAGAAGTCAGCGTGCCTGCTGTGCCCTGGCACACAGCCTCAAAATGCCGGTGCTCAGGAGCTGCTGTCGAGCTGTGGGGCTGCCCTTGTTTGCCTGAGCAGCACGTACACACTGGAGCTGCATTAGCCTGCACCTCACTGAATGCTGATAAAAAATCATGATGAATTATCCAGTTCATTTTGGCTCTGTGTAGAGCTATCAAGACTCTCAATATGCAAATGGGTCTTGTTTATCATATGATAGATACTGTGTAATGTAGCACCTAAATTACACAGGGTTTGCAATACCATCTGGTTTCATCTTTCATTATATTAGAGGATCACTATGTTATATTTGACCTGAAAATTGGCACAAGAATAAAGCACGGCCATGGATGCAGCATGAAGTGGTAAGAAGCTCTGCTCACTCACAGGAGGCAAGCAAGACATAATTCTGTTTTCTCATCTTCAGATCTGGAAAATAGCAAGTACCAAGTAGACCACAGCAAAAATCTAGTATTATGCACAGGTTTACCTGGAAGTAGAGTCAGGTGGCATTGCCATAGAAGGAGTGTCCATTCAAATTTTCTCATGTTACAGAAAAAGACTGGCATATGGTGGAAGGAAAGCCAGTGAACATTCAGAGGAATAGCCCTTAGGTATTACGTTACTTTTGGTTTGATAGGATCTTAAGACAGAGTAAAGAAAATATTTCCATTAACTTTTAGCAAACTCCAAGTCTTCCTGTTGATGCCAAACTGATTTTTGCTTTTAAATATTCTTCACATATACTTGTAGCTCTGTAACCTATTGTCATATAACTATATAGATTCCTAGGCAGCATTTTACCCACTCTGTTAGACAGAAAGACAATACACATTCCTAAAGGTCTCTATCCTATCTTGCTTCCTCTGGGAGCCAAGGACAAGCCACTCTCCCAAGACACTTTCTCATATCAGCTAGCAAAAGCGGGGCTCTGGAAAAAGGTTGAACCAAGGGGGTGAATTACCTCGGCACCTCTGCTTCTAAATGGGGATTCTTGTCAATTATGCTAATTTGCTAAACTTATAAAACTGTGTTTGGCCTATATCATGTGAGCATTTTTCCATACTTGCCCCTGGAGGCCTCCAATTAAAGACCAGATTTTATATTACTTCCTATATTAATACTGTCTTGAAAGTGTGTTGTTTTATTTCTCGGTCTTCAAGGCATCAGCGTGACTTCAAGGCAATGATGGGCTAATGTATTTTTTTTACTGGTAGTGCAAAGATGTTCAAGGAAGTTGACCATTTCTCCTCATTGTCTACGTTTGACTCAATCAGCCAAAGCACTTTCTTGAGTGTAAGCAGACCAGCTTACAGACCAGCTCTCTGTCTGTCTGAGTAAACTACAGAATAATAATTCATCGTCTGTCCATTCCCACTTTACTGACTGTCTAATTAAAATGATTTTTATGCCCAAAGATAATTGCTTTCTTCTATTATTACTCTGAAATGTTAATATAATCTAGCTCACCAGTCTCTGTGTCTACCACTAGAGACAATAAATAAATTAGATACAGAAAAATGATGTTTAAATAATATTATGATTCAGTCATAAAACTATAGTAGCACAGAAATTCCAGTTAAGCCCACAGAGTGTTGCCAAAGACATTTGCTGTACATATGGCTGGTTGTTCCTGAAAGTCCCACAAAAGGCCGTGCTATACACCCTGGGTGCTTCATTAGCAGCACATTACTGGCCTTATAGAGTGAAGTGAAACAGAAAATCATTTTACAATGGTCATTATTTTTAATGTCAGTACTTATTGACAGCCCTTATCCTGCGGCATCTGAAATACCGTGGATCAGAAGATGTTGACAAATGTTGGCTCTTCAGTGGAATCTTCTTGCCTTGATTATCTAGTTAGTTTATAAATCGTTTGAAAATTATTTTTGTTGTGGTCTTTGTCTAATGGCCCTTTGATAAAGGTAGTTGCACCATATTACTGCCCTCAGAAGACAGAAGTAACAATCAAAAATAGAATTGCCGCAAACGAGCTATTTCTGTGAAGACCAATCAAGTCAGTATAAACATTGGATATTTTAATGTTAAATACCCAGAATATTTTTTCTCTTCCTTATTGGTTTTTAGATACCATCACCACCAGCCCATACTCAATATGCCACTATTCCCTACCTTCAGCACTTCTCCTTCTTCTGTGGTATCTGTTTATTCTGGTCCCTAATCAGCCCCAAGCACACGTGTAAGTGCATACACACACAGGCACAAGCAGTGCCACTTTGATTGTAATGCACTGGAGGCTGGTCAGGTGCATCTCATTCAGCCTCAAAGAGATACAGTGTGCAGATCAGCAGGCCCAGGTGAACAGTAAACTTCAAATGTATCCATGCACTTTCTGTCTTTTCCTAACTTGAAATTTTACCGTATGTTCTTAATGATAATTGCATTAGCTGCCTGATCTCAGCAGGCCTTTTCAACGAAACCTGTAGAAAAGAAGGGCAACAAACACATTGGCCTTACCAGAGACACATGTTGAAAAATTTCCATGCTCGCAGACTGAACAACAGAATATTGTAACAATCAATATTATAATCACCTGAATCCCTCGCCTCCTTCCAGCCCTGATCCATGTTTTTGGGGCTTGCTTTTAATTTCCATAACATCAAAAACATTTCAGACTTTGCTTTACTACTCATCCAAGCTGGTCCCACAAGCATAAATTTTATTTTATTAAGATCTCTTGAGATATCAGAATAGAACATGAAAAGTTTTAGGTCTATAAGCTACTCGAGGTTATTTCCAGATATTTTTACGGTTTACTTTCAACACCCTATAGTTAAATTCATACCACATATAAGCAATTTGGTTTTAAAAAGTAAGGGTAACGAAAAGTAATGGTAGATTTACAGGAGATCTTCATATCTTTGTGTGAAAGTAATTTGCTGATGCAGCCTGACAAACACCTTGGAACACAAAGCCATGCTGCTGTCTTCCCTTCGCAGCCAGTGGTACTGTGGATGGACCTGGTACTGAAATGGCCCTCATGCAATGTTCTCCATCTCATTGCCACAGGTCTTCTGTCACATGTGCAGCATGATGAACTTCAAAAATAGTTGTGTCCCCTGAGAGACCTGGGTGTCACATCCTTGTCTCTCGACTCCTTGTCCCTCATATGGCTACAGCCAGCTGTGGGCTCAGCCAACTCAAAATCATTTGTCACATTTGCCAAAATAATTTTCAAGGGGTCCTTAGACAGCATCAAGACACCGGTGAAAATGTAGGAAGCAGCAATTGCAACCTGTCTTTTACAACACAGATTTTTTTTTTCCTAAGTAGGGCTATATTCAGCTTGCATGAGGAGAAAGGAAGAGATCTCTAGGGAAAATTGTGGCATATTTCTGTTTCATCACAGCATTATCAGCCTCTAAATCTAAATGGTCAGGGAAAGGTTTCTGACTTAAAAAAAGGGAAAGTCCCCTTGAAACTTTCCTGACCTTTTTCCTCTCACACGGATGTATATGTGTGCCTTCCAGGGACTCTGACTTATTTCCCACTGCTGGAATCATCTGTGTGGACATACCACTTAGCCCATCTGCTCCTTAAATTAAGTCTGTGCTGCTTCATGAAGGCACTAACTATAATAATCATAGATTACAGCTAGGTATTGCTGATATCCCCTATAGTTTAAAGTATATACACTAATCTGAGCTCTCTCTTAGAACTAAGAATCTGATGTGTTCATTGCTAAAAACCTTCACAAGCAAAAAACCAGCAAAACAAAAAATACATACAAAAGAACGGAGACAAAGCAATTGGTGCGAGGATTCAGATTCAAGATGTCACCTCCCTGCCCAAGACCTCCAGTAGTAATAACTGAAGACAAAAAATATACATCACATAGAAATTAATCCGTCTTTCTCAGTAAATGGAGAGGAAGCCAATGCCTCATTCTAAAAAAAAAATAGTTGGAAGAGCTCTACCTTCCCAGCAGTTTGCTGTTCAAGGCTCATTTTTCATAGTACCCCAGCTGCTAGCTGGGAGAGAGTTATTATGTGATTTCATCTATATAATATTTAACATGGAATAGATGCTTACAGCATCTTTCTATCTATTAAATCTTTACCATGATACTATACAAGACAGGGAGTTATTCAAATGGTGATTGAGACATGAAGAAAGCAAAGCTTGCAAAGCTCACATGGAAAGTTTATCAGATTAGAACACTTGAACTACAGCCCAAACCACAGTTCCCTCCCTTCCTCCCTGATTTGCATGAATACCCCGATTAAGACAACCTTGGAAATCGCCTTGAAAAATCATGTCAGACATGATACCTAATGTTGAAATGGGATTTTAGTCTTTAGTTTTTTTCAATTCTAGTCTGTAGTTTCTTTGATTAGAGTTTAAGCCTCTCTATTGTATAGGGCAGGTTATGCTTTATCAGTCACTGACTGTAGAGGAAGCTCTTGATAGAAGACACATGCACACACACCTGGAAAAGGTGGGATTATATTACTTCTTGAAAACCTTTTCTCTAATCTAGGACAAAACATTCGGCCATGACACCAGAATAAGATGTGAAGTTTACACAAACAAATGCTGGACAGTTTGCAGAAAAGAAAATTCCAGTATATTACTCCAAGTCTGTAGAATTCCTTCCAGCTTTAGGCTGTAAAATACTGCTACTGTGAGGATATAACACCTATTTTGTGTATTACTCAAAAAAAAAATCTGTAAGATTCCATTACGAAAAGCAGGACCATAAATATGCAGAAAAGTAAACTTCAGGAAGTGCAAATACTGAAGTGTATTTTTTTGAATGCTAGAGGAGCTGACTGATGAAAGCAGGAGAAAAACAATCAATTTAACTTGATTCCCTGACTTTTCTTGCAACTATTTTTTTATTCCCTCCCCTATATATATCAGTTTTCCCCTAAATTAGACATATTAAGACAAAATGCTCCAAGTCAGTCTTTTGGAGCTTCCTAAGCATTCTGCTGTTGTCTTTAACCAACATTGGTCAAAAAGGAGTGCAGAACTACCTTCTGCAGGGTACCTATCCTCACTGTGTGGATAGTTTGGATTGCATTGATTTGGGCTGATTTATAAGCTTCATTAACAGGTAAACATGCTTTAGATTTTCTGAACATTTGTTTCCATTGTTTTTATTTGCTTGGAATTTTTATTCTTTTATTCAGAATCACAAAAATAGCATGTAACATCTTCTCTAACAGTAGCAATTAACAGCAACATCTGAATATTGAATGAATTAGCTGGGAAAGACTAAATTAATTTGTTCTGGTCACGGTCTGAACTTTTTTCATTTGTAAAAAGCATTACCTGTGTTCCCTTGGGGAGCGGGAGAGAACTGCTGGACACGTCTCCTTCATGCAGGATTGAGTAGAAGTTCCTATTTCACTTGCAGGAGGAGATAGCAGTCCAAAACATGCCCGCGCAGAAATTGAGCTGCATGAGCTGAGTCCATTTAGAGAGCAATGTGTGCATCTGCAAGCAGACATAGCAACAGGAAAGCTCACAGAAAAAACAAAACAAAACAAAACAAAACAAAACAAAACAAAACAAAACAAAACAAAACACCAAATAAGAAAAGGAAATTGTGTCCTCAAGAAAAGAAGCATTTTGATACAATGTTGCCTCTACAGAAGCTTGAAATTGCAAATGAATAAATTATTACACTTTTATTTCTTCCCTGTTCAGGTGAGATCTGGTGAATACTTTTCCTCAAGAAAGAGAGCTGAGCAATTCCTCATTCCACGAGGAGCTGCCCACAAACCCTGGACACTGGCTACCCACAGGAGTCACAGGGAGCACTAGTGCAGCAGAACATAAAAAACACTTATGGCCCTAGCAGGGCAATCCAAAGCAATACATTTCACAACCAGCTGACAAACAAGGATACAGATTGGCAGTTGTGAGCCCTCCTGCTCGAGGTGCTTGTATGGATCTCATGAGAAGCAGAGAAACTTCCCTTCAGTTTGCTAACTGGTTGTAAGTCAATAGCATATCCCAGCTGCAGCCTCTCTGCCAGGCCTGCTGGGCCTGGTCTAGGCATAGATCCCAGGCAGATCAACAGAACTAAATTTACAGTGGAACTGTTTGGTATAACAAATTAAGGGAAAGAAATCAGGATGTGCTCAAAATTATATTCCATGAACGTAAAGGGAGGTCATGTGTTGCATATGTTATTTTTTGCAGATAAGTCATTCTATCCCGGCTCTAAATTAATCGTGTTTCTTCAGAATGGTTTTGCATACCAATAAAGCTGCCTTGATTAGGAATTCAGGTATTTCATAAGAATTTCATAAGAAAATGCAAATTTTTAGCATTTAGATCTCCACATCAGAATAAGATCTTATAGTGTCATAAGGCAAGATTAAATTTATAATTGCGAGTTGCAATCACTGTGCTGAAAAGAATGTCAAGCCGAAAGCCTACCTGCCCTGTAATATTGAAGGAAGGATTTCTTAGCCTGGAGCTGAAGTGCTGAAGTGATTGATCTGTTGTTTAAATGCCAGCGAGAGCTTTTAGGACTGGAGAGAAAACAATAATGCAGGCTAGTGTCTCTTTGAAATGAGGCTGCTCAACAGAGATAATTCAAAATGCTTATCCTTTTGCAACTTTAGTTACACCTCAGTTTAAACTTTTATTTTTCTGCTACACTACAGCCTGAAAAAAAAAAATAAAATAAAGGTCCCATTTCCTCCCTTAAAGTGTTTTTAGGGAATGCTCATAACTTTTTTACTGCTCGGGGCTTGCTTTTCTGCATTATTGCAAACATGAAACTGTAAGGTCACAAATGAACAACACCAGCCAGGGCATGCCAGTCAGATGTGATGCATTGTAGAAACATCGTGACACAAAGGTAGATCACATAGAAAAAGCAAAACAATGACATCACCTTTTGGGTCAACTGTCAAAAATATTGAGCTGTCTCAGCTCCCTTTCCAGAAGGTACAGACAGAGAAGATTTTAGTCCTAAATAAGCTGTTTTCCATACCCCACTCTACTTTGCAAGTTTCAGCCCTGGCAGGTTTTCGGAGCATAGTGAGCTAACACCAGGCACTTTTTTATTTCACTCTGCTTCACTTTTTATTGAGGAGCTGGTTCTCTTCCCAAAAGAGAATCATATTGTGAAGTGGGAAAAATGTCAGGTGTCTTTGGCCTCCTAAAGCCTCTTAATGGTATCCAAACAGTCCTAATCTTTGTACCCTGCTAATCTAAAGCAATAGGTCCCAAAAGAGGGACACTCGGGCTATAAGTTGAGACGCAGGAGAATGGTGGGAGTGCTGGCTGTAAGTGTATCCTGCACAGCATGTAAAGGATGGATATTGACACTATGGGAGAGGCTGTCAGACAGAGTAAAGTATGGGATGGTATGAACACAGACACTGGGAACAACGAGGGAGAGAGGCAGACAGCAAGGCTCAGAGGCCAGAAGAGAGCAAAGGTAAAGGGGGTTACAGCAGGGCAGCCTACAATGGAAGGAGCAGTGAGCAGGAACACCAACATACTAGCTCATTTTAAATGAAGCATTCCTATGCAGCAAGACTCAAAACTCTAGAGGGCAGCTAAGAGCTACCGCAGATGGGAGAAGACCACCAGGTGGACAACCCTATGGAGGAAAGACTGCAAATGTCAGTTAATGTAACACCATCACAGATTTGCTGTCGTCCTATTTATCTGTCAATCAGATTCAAGTTTTCCATCCAATAACAAAAATATTGGTGGTTCAGGCATTTGACTCGTATTTACAAGTGAATACAATTATTTCACTCATCACCAGGGTATTAGTGTAATCTTCCTAGACTTCTGGTAAGCACTGAAATACTACTTTTGTGGTGGAACCCTTCCTTCCACTAGAATTTATCCCTTCTTGCTGCCAAGCAAGTCCTGAGGAAAATCTTGCACATGCATGCTGTCCACTCCATCAGGGTATAAGGCAGAGCACCAGTTATTTCCAGCCAGAACATGGGTTTTCCTGTCCAGCAGACTGAGAACTATGCATCACTTCTGTACTGGCAGGTCAAAGGACATGTGCATGTTCTCCTTAGAGTCACAAATTACAGAGAGCTAGCTCCTCCCTACCAGCAGCCAAGAGCAGTCAGTGAGGAGCAGGGAAATGTCTCACACTCTAGTGAGAGCAATGGAAGAGCCAAAGGAGGGGAATGGAGAGCCCCTTGAGAAGGGAAATGCAGAAGACCACAGGGTAGGCTGCGGTATCGTAGGATGAATGAGAAATAAAAGAGCAAAATACAGCAATTTTACAGGAAGACATTTCAAGAAGAATTGGATCAAGGAGGACCTTCACTGGCAGATCTAGAGGTGTGATGGTGAAGGCCACTTAAGACATGGAAGCATTGAAAGCACAGTGGTGGCAACAGGCTACACGGAGGGAACAAGAAGTACAGAGGTGGAAAAACAGAGGCAAAGAGAACCTGGAGGGGGAGCACAGGGAACTGAAAGCAGAAGGAAAGTAGGAGGAAGACAAATTGTAATGCATTCCCTTGCACCCATTTTCATTTGAAACTCAAACTCCTCTTTGGTTAAGTTGTGACTCAATCAGTAAGATTTAAACACTGGTCTCAACTGGAAATGAGCAACGCTGCTGGTGGCAGTGGCATTCCTCACACTAACTATAGGGAGTGTTTCCAAACTAGTAAGCTCTATCAAAAGAGAAGCTGTTTGTTTATGCCTGCAGCATCATCTGCTTTTGCAAAGCAACAAAAGAAATGGCTAATTAATTATGTTTGTTAGCTATTCCTTGGGAAAGCATTGAGGAAAAATAGTGCTTACCTTGGATGACCATCTTCTGTTTAGCTCAGCAAGGGGAACTTGCTTATGCTTAACCAGACTGATCTTCAGTTGGCAAAATGAGCTAAATGTGCATCTCAGTAGTTTTTATTCTGTTGCTCTGTAGCTCTGTGGGCTAAGCAAGGATCTCACCTTAGACTCCAGGTACTAGGCTAGACTCAATCCTCCATGGAGCAATGGGATGGAGAAAGAAGGTCTAGCCTAAAACCAGCTTGCAAAATACATCTCTCACAAATAGGAAGGAGTTCACCAAAAATGGCATTTAAAGTTAACTACATAAGGGACATAACACAAGCAATCCAGACAATAAGCATTTAAAGTTTTTAAAAGCCTTGTTCCTAGTGCTGTCTAATAACAAATTAATACACAAATGCCATCAGAAAATTAAAAATGAAGGATTAATCTGAAATCTTAGTTACATCTGACCAGAATTTGAATTTGGTGTCAAAACAATCCAAAAGCTGCTGAACAAACATTCTGTAATGCATACTTGTTTAATCAGTCCAAAAATAAAATTAATATTTAGATTATTTTAGGTTGCGCACTTTCCCCTAACAATTTCAAGCAAGATTTTGTGGCCATTATATTTACTGCAAAGCAATATAAAGTGGTTTATTTAATGATCAGAGAGAAGCAGAAGTCCCCTGTGAAGTTGGCATACCTAAATTAATGGTTTCCTGTGCAGCATCACTCCATGATAAAAGTTTTCATTGAAGCTGGGACTACAGAAACAAAAAGGCAGAAGTAGTTTAGCACTCATTACAGAAATGGTACTCAACAGTTGCAAGCCTATAGTGTTTAGTTAAAACCCTGTAAAAAAGAATGAAACACAGCACACAGATAAAAACGTTCAGATGTTTATTAACAGCCCGTACAGATTTCTTTGATATGTATTCAGATTAGAAGACCTCAAAGAATAGACATTGTTGTGAAACACCCAGCCCTTCGTGCTTCCAATACAGAGTGTCCTGGCGATACACAGGGAGTTGGAATAAGTTCTCCAGTGCCCTCTACTGGGAATAAAACCAGCATCCTGCATCACATTTTGCCCACGGGCGCTTTACTGACATTGTGTAAAAAGTGGCGTTTTCTTATGTAACAATTTAACAAAAACCTAGAGAGATTTGCTTTCCCATCAATAAATGCATAATCAAGACAGGGCCTTGGAATCATTTAGTTTTTTCTGACTGAAAATTGAAAACGTTTTCTTACTGTTTCTTTGCTTCTTTCTTTTTCTTTTCCTTTTTTGCTTTTTTTTTCTTTTTCTTTTTCTTCCTCTTTTTCTTCCTTTTCCTTTTTCTTCCTTTTTCTTTCATTTTCCTCTTGTTTTCCTTTCCTCCTTTTCTTCTTTGTTGCTTCTTTTTTCTGTTTCATTGTTGTGCAAATAATATGCAGTGTTTCACTTAACGGATTGAGTCTGCAATCATTCTTCTTCTAGTTGTTAAAGCCAAAGCAGAAAATTTATTGGTTCCACTGGAGAGAGAGATGATGATGATAATAATAATAATAACAATAATAATGGTGATGATGATGAAGAGAAGGACAGCTGTTTACTGGCAGCTTCTCTCCTGAGAGGACAAACAATTCAGTCTTCAGTTTAAAACAACATGGGAGGGCAGGGTTTTGAAGGCAATTTCAACTTCTCTAGTCTCAAAGTGCAAACAGAATAGAGGAGATTCAATATGAGTTGTTGATCTTCTGTCTAAAATTTATTTTTAAAGGTTAAACAATATTACAAAAGTCAACATGTACTTTTTATTAGTTAGCAGGCTTAAGGCTTAGATGGTCTAGTCATTTTCATATTGCCTAAATACAGTGAGTTTGGAGCCAAAGCAGAGGTGCAGTGAAGGGAAACACTACCTCCAGCACTTGGTCCCACCCTCCTGACAGTCTGGCCTAGCAGAGATTGGGTGTTTTTCGTTCGAAATTCTCTTCTTAGTCATGGCTTCAGATTTTAGATATTATTGTTCATTTCTTGGCCAGCTTCCTGGCTACAGTACCATTATTCCTAGGTACAAAGCAAAGTGGTGCCACGATGATAATCAAATTGTAAATTATTAAAGAAAATTAATAACTGGACTGGACACAAAAAAAAAAAAAAAAAAAAAAAAAACCAAACCCTAATGTAAATGCTGTTTGGCACCAGTGGAACTAATATAATTACCTTTGTAATAATTTCAGAGAAATTGAGGCTAGCTTCTGCTTTGCTTGTTTGGAAAAATTATTATTACTAATGAAAGTCCAGAAACATTTTGAGAAACATTTTGTATTGAATAATAGAATTTAACAACCGTGTAGAGATGGAAAATTAATTACAGAACAATCCTTGGCTGTCAAAAACGTGGAGGTACTAATGGACAAAGAACGTGTGACATGCCAGCTCACTCACATTCAGCAAACCTGATATATTTTCAAAGTCTCAGTGGATAAAGATGGAAAAATCTGTCCAAGCCAGCAACTGCCAACAGCAAACCCACCCTTCTGGAGCTGACACATTTGCTGCCTGTTGGCACTCTGTAAGACAAAGATGCAAAATACTAATGATGAACTTTTGCATTTATTCTTTGTATTCTGCCAGTTTTCTGTCCTCCCTAAATGTTCCTGAAACAAACCCCTAACCACCCCCCAAAATAAAATAGAAAAAAAATACCCAAAAAAAGAAAACTCTGAATAGAATTCAGTGAAGCCCTTTCTGTTTTCCTGTGGTCCCTACAGCTGTCACAGACACCACCTGTTTTCCAGTCCCTGTATGTACCTACCCATGATCCCAGTAATCTACACTTCTCCCTGGCTCCAGCACTCCAGCATGGAGTGTGCACATCCTGCTCTCTTTCTATTTATCTGCCCTCAGCAGCCACTTGCTTTTAGTTTTAATCCCTCAGCTCCTGCCCAAGGCCAGGGAACACCATAGAGACTGTGGGTTCTGCAGTTTCTCTGTGGGGGCAAAAGCAGTCCTGAATCCCAAATGGGATAGCTTCTAATAACCCACTTTTGCCCATCACTGAGAATTTTGCAGTTCCTAATTATTCAGTTACCAGATACAGAAACTGCTGGGGAGAGCATGAGCTCCACCTTCATTGCAAGAGAACTGGTGTAAACGGGTGATTTTGGGAGAGTGGCTGCGGACACAAACTCTGAGCGGAAGAGCACCAACTTGCAGTCCCCGGTAACAATCACAGGAATGTGGGGTTAAAGCACAGCCTGTCCTATTTCTCACAGGTGAGATGACCTGGTTCTTGTAGGGCTCATTCCACTAAAAAAAAAAAAAAAAGGTGCAAAATATTAATCCTCTGTTCTAATTTCTAAAATTAGAACTAATTTCTAAAAAGATTTTCTAAAAAGAATTTCTAAAAAGAAGATACTGGTGGTGGGATGATGAGTATCTCATAGCAGGTGTCTCAGAGTGGCAAAAGATCAGCTTGTAAAGGTGTGACCTGGGAGGCTGAGAGCATGGGGAAAGGGCTGCCATGCTTGTAGGGCACTGGCACAGCAGGACTTGCAGGGGATGGGCTGCCTCCTGGCGAGGCAGTAGGTAAAATACAGTGGGCATGTGCCAACCTTGCTGAAATGGTTGAGACAAGCATTGGCAGTGCACATATCCAATCACAGCATCATCCCTGCAGGGAAGAACCATTTTCTTTCCAGAAAGTGCCACACAAGAGACACTGGAAATGTAAGACCAAATTTCTCTGAGTGGGAAATAGCTCTGCAAGGCAAAACCTCAGCTCTGCTCACCTCCAAGAGCAAACAAGTTCTTGTCCTCAGAGATTTCCCACCTTTATTTAGAGATTTGAGCATCCATCATTTGTAGGAACTGACATGCCCTGCAAGTAACAGCTCCTTTCCTGAGCTGAAGCTGGGCAGAGTGTTTATAAAGATTTCCCACAACACAAAGAGCCACATCCAGAGGGAGAGTTATGTCCACAGCAGAGTATGAACTGTACAGTGGTGGGGGAGAGGACACTGAAAATAGAGATTGAAGCAGCTATGGTTACAGTTTTCCCAGCTTAGACCAAACTCTTTATTATTTCAATGTGATTTTTTAATGTATGAATAAATACTGCTTTAATAAAAGGAGTAATATGTCTGTAACCATAGATTTTTTGTTTGTTTGTACAGCTCCTCTCATGCAATATTCATAAACCTGTTCCTAGTTATTTTCTGATAATTTCACTAGCACATTGAAAGAGTGCCTGGCAAGTCATAAAATGCAATTGCTGGTTTCACAGCATATTGTGCACTTGCTAAAGAAAGTTTTAGCCTCAAATGGATGCAACTCATTGTTTTGCAACAAATTACATCATGCTGGGAGCACACTGGGAAACCAAATGCCAGCCTCCAAAGTACCGCTCTTTCAATTAAAGGTCACATCTTAACTTAATGGGATAACTGGAATGTCTGCTATGATTTCATATCCCTAAAACCGCTCTTCTTTGCAGGTCTTTCCTGCAAATGTTCCTTTCTGACAGTCCCTTTCCAGTGATGCAAACATAGAGGCAAATGCAAATGGTGGTTCTGGGCAAGTAGATGAGAGAGCTTCACTGATTTAAATAAATCAACTGCTTCTTTCTGAGCTGTCATTTTAGGAAGAAAATGATGCTACAGTATAAGGAAGAATACCTTATTAGTGGGAGTTTGGGACACAATATTGTATTAGTGTAGCATGGTGTGGTGTAGCGCAGTGTAGCGTCCTGTAATGAACGGTGATGGCTACAGCATAGGTATAAAATCTGTACTGGTATGATGTAAATCATTCAGATCATCTCCTGAAGACTTTTTACAACTTTCAGTATTTTAAAAATACAGCAGAAACAATTCAGTTTAAAGTATAGCTGGGCATTTGCAGGGCATGAATGAAAATTGCCATAATTTGGTTTTCTTCTGTTTGAAGACATAGAGTTTCTCTCATCCTGCCCATTTCTGTCCAATCAATATAGCCAATATGTTTTGAAATATGATCTCCTATTTGACTATTTACTTATTGTTTGGGGGAGGGTGTTAATTCACAGTTATGGTAGCATGCCATTTAATCTAGCTTTTCAACAGAATTGATACTGGTTCAATAAAAATATTTCTCATTTGTATATAACATTTAAAAAAGGTATAATTGAATCTCACTCCCATGCAAGTAAATCACCAGCAGTTCTATTACTAACTTAATGGCAATAGAACACAGCCCCAGATGATCTCTGCTTGCTACAGACTTCATCCACTCCCTCTGTACAGAGGATTTCTAAAAGTGTTGTGAAGTGGGCCACAGAATAGGTCTGCCACAGAGCCCAGATCCAGCCTCAGGAGATTTTACTTCATAGTAGCACTGTCAAAAATACATAAAATCACAAGAGGAAGAATATATTTGGCTGCTCTGGAGTTCTGCAAGCTGCTACAGTGCTGTAGTTTTTACATGTCAAAGTCACCACTAGTTACTGTTATAGTAGATTTTGGCTTCACTTTGGTATTTCATCTATGGCCTTGGGCAAAGCTGTGGGTTTTGGCTCTATTGTCCTCTGACAACTCTGAAAAGAAACGCTTTCCAGTGGATAATTACATATTGACAGCAGAAGCCAGGCCAAGAGAAGGGAAGATGTATTGAAGATAGGTAGATCAACAGATGGAATAAGTTCAGATCAATCTTTGTCAAAAACTGAGAGATATCTTCAGGATACTATGGAAATAAAAGAGGCTTGCCATTGTGTGTGTGTGTGTGTGTGTATGCGTGCCACACAGGAGTTATGTGCCAATGTTTGATAAAAATTCTTGCTAGAGAAAAAATAACCAGTGCAGTCTGGAAGACAATCAATCCCAAAAAATCCCCCAGGTCATCTTCAGACAACTAAGTTTTAATTCTTACATAGAGATTCAGCTAAATGCTGAATTGCTCTTCCCTAAATCAATATTTCCTGTGCCTGAGTTTTAATTCTCATTTTCAGAATTAATGTAATTTAATTGCTGACTACCTATTCCGAATTCAACAGAACACGTAGGAAACCTTTTATCTCCAAGGAGCATTCACAGAAACTCCAGGGTCACAATGCCTCCCTGACTGTACACACGCTCACGCTCAACATCAACCATGATAAATAATACTTTTGATAGCCCTCCCTCCAGTGCCATACCAAACACAGGGAGCCCAGTTCTGGTACTGGAGCCACTACTACTCACAGAAACTAAAAATAACAACTTCTGAGAGCAGACAGATAACTTTTTAGACCCCTGCTTCTCTTCCTGACTTTCGAAAGAGAGCTCTAGACTAATTACTAGCAGCACTAGTCCAGTCCTGCGCTGAGTGGGATGAAGAGCAGATCCATTAGCACATTGCAGAAACACTTCCAAACTTTTCTGTTTGTTACTGATGATGTGAGCTGGAAAAATCAATCTCTGAGCTAACGTACAGATGAGTACAGCTAGCAATTTGTTTCTCTGTAGTGCTTTTGTAATAAGAGAGAGAAGATTTGTAGGAACAAAGTAGTTTTAAACTAGACAAGAAATTAAATAGATGGAGCAGATTAAACAGATCATTCACCAAAGAGTACCTGGGTGAAAACAATAAGCACTCTACCTCTGACCTGGTCTTAAGCAGGAAAACCACACTGCCTGAGAAGGTCTTAATACTTTTAAGCTTGCAGCTTTCCATGCAGGTGTTTCTGGGTGAAGAACAGGATCAAACAATATCACTCAATTTTGTCTTTCAACTCTTCAGCTGGAGAAATTGCTCTTTTTCCTGTTGCAATGGCAGCCTAAGAAACCACTATTGGAAAACAACTTAATCATGAAAGACAACACAGAACAGCCCATAAGGTTTGCTTGATTTCAGCAGCTGAGAGTATTGATTTGTGTTCACTCTTTGAACTGGCTGCAATATGAATGGCAATGGGGGAAGGGAGAGAAACATGGTCGTATCACCTTGAAGGAGCTCCAGCTACTCGATACATCCAGGTAGGTGGGTGGCCTGACTAACCAGAGAAAGGCAAAGGAGGATGTGGGGAAAAACACTGTTCAGAGACAGCATCAGTCATACAGATGGGACTGTAACTCAGCCTGGCGAGATTAATGAAGAAGGATGAATGATGAATGCTTCTTTTTTAGGATTCTCTTAAAGATTCATTTCTTCTTTGCGAGTGATTCATTGTTTTCCTCCTTGATTCTCAGGTTATCTTGATAAGCATTTGAAGAACTTTTATTCAGTAATAAAAGGAAATAAGGCTTGAAGCTTTATTTCATAAATCGTATCTGACACTCAAAATATGCTGATGTATCAGACTTGTTTTTGCAGCAGCTTTTGAAAGAAACTTTGTCCTGTGGATCATGAAAACACTGTTTTCAGGTTCTTGGAGCTCATCTCAACAAAATATTTGAGGCTCTGACAAGGGAGTGTGGTGGCTCTCACAGACCTTATGGCATTGTCCACACCTTGTCCGCTTTCTTCCCTTCTGATGCCCTATCCACATCCCTGCCTTGTGACAGGCAGAGGAAATGAATTCATTCTTCAGTGTTACTTATCTGGCCTTAACTGTCAGTATCACAGCCCACAGATGGATTAAGCATATTTGATTTACCCTCTATGCAAATTAAATCCTGAAGAATTTGAATTTAATTACAAAAATAAATCAAATTATGTAGAATTTAAACTCCTTTTTAATTAAGCCTAGGCCAGAGCCACAACATAGTTCCACACAGGCAAATGTGTGTAGGGGAAAGGGAGCTACTCTGATCTATGCATGTTACAGCCTAGCCCAGCATATCCTATACTTTTGCAGGACAGTTGTTCAAAAAAACCAACATAATTGGACAAAATAACATAAGTAGGTAAAGCCTGTACCAAAGTCCACTTTTTTTGTCCAGCTGAGCCTCAGAAAATCCCAGAGAAAAATAAAATACCTCAGTAGCTGTTGTTTTCCCATTGAATCCATTCACACCACAACACCAGCAGTAATTCCAGAGATTCACTTGCTTTGGTGTAAGTTCCCATGGCAAAAAGAAAATTTTAAAGAACTAGAAAGACAGTTGTTATGACTCATCTGCATGAATATTACTTGCTTGTTAAGAATGAAATACGTACATAGAAGCTACTGTTTATACAAGGGCTGTGAGAACATTTCCAGCTGAGAAAGATCTCTCACAGCCTCTACTTGCCCAAGACATTTCATACCTCAGAAAAGCCATACGCAATACTCGTTATTTGCAATAATGTCAGTATGGCATAGCAGGCATTTGGGCTATTCCACCCACATCCCCTGTACTTCCCTGACCACTTTGGTACCTCGAGGCTTTCCTGCATCAACTTGTCCTCGTGACACTACACAGTCAGCATTTCTGTCGTCCATGATTAGGCGTATGATCACAAAAAATGCTCAGTGCAAGACAGGTAAGCGTGGGAGTTTGATAAGGCCATAATTTCTGATAAATCCAATTACTCAGATGGAGCTGTCATAGTTAAAACCAAGGTATGGAGTTCTTACATGATTTTCTGCCAGTGGTTTGGGGTGGGGGAGAGCTTAAACCTGTTAGCCGATACTTAGAAGGAGAAGAAGTTGCTAATGAAATGAAAAGTTATAAATGTTGTCCTTCTTTAAATGAAAGCCCAGTTACCTGTAGAAGACACAATTTTGTGTTTTTTCATCCAAGAGTCAGAGTTTGATTGATAATCAAAAATTTGTTCTGTCAAGGCCAAAATAAAAATTATCATTAGCATCTCAGTCATATGAAAAGGTCCAATTGCAGTGAGCTGTGGTTTAGGGAGTCCATTTCTGCTATGATAACCCAATAATGGTGTTAAAATCAGAGACCAACGAAGAGAGGAAAGTCTTGAGGCTGCAAGCACCAAACTGGCACTGCCTGAGAGTGGCAGTGCTAATTACAACACAACAGCAGGTCCAAGATCAGTCCAGTGCCCACAATTGGTCCTCTCAGAGACAATGGGAAGGCTGAAAAATGTTAATTCATCTTTCACACAGCAAAACACAGCTTAGTCATAGCATGTCCAGGCAAGCACCCATCTTCAGCAGAGGGACTCCCATTTTCCCCTCTATTCCACAGCTCAAAGCAGTCATTTTGTACAATTCAAGGTCTGGTAACTCCAGTTTGGACCAGGTAAAATTAATCTGAACCAGAACTTCAGATTACCAATGTTCTTTCAAAGTGGAGCTTTGCATTGAGTAATAAAAATGGTCTTTTAGATCCATTTCTTTGGGATTATGGCCCTACCAAGCCTATAAAAATACAGCCATTATAATGCTACTACAACAATATATTCCTGTTCTGTCATTGCACAGATGCTTCTGCCAAGAGGCAAAATTCAGGAAATATTTCCTTGTTGGTAGTCAGAGATGCAAAAATAACACACAGAAAATATAGCTTCAGATCACTTAAACTATCCAAAGTCCACAACTGTACATATTTCTTCTGAGATTCCAACTGGATGTCTTTTTCTCAGACAAATATGCAGATTCCCCCATCCCTTTTTAGTAACTTTCTGAGAACATCCAGAGCCAGAAAAGCCTTTGTAAATTAATCTCTGGAGACAAAGCTCCAGGTAAACACTCACCAAGCAGAGGAACAGGTGAATGCACTTTGTTGGTCAGGGATCTCCAAAGGAATGAACTAGACTAGTTGTGCCAACTCAGCTCCATATTTGGGAAGTAACATCAAGTTAATCAGGCAGTTAACTCTAACTTTAGGGTCTGCGCCCAACAAAGCCCACCAGAGACACCCCCAGTACAAGAGAACGCATGCGCCAATGGGAGGGAAAATAGGCTAATTATTCCAGGGAAATTATTATCATACATACGTCTCTTTTCTGAAAACCAATGAATATGTATGTAAAATATAGTGTGTGTGTGTGTATATATATA
>VZRR01002040.1:151317-172076 GCA_013398015.1 Oreocharis arfaki | reverse complement strand
AGCCACTTAACCACCATTCTGTTTGACAACTATAGAGGTAATTATGTGTTGCTATTAAATGTTTCTTTTGCAAAGTGCCACTACAAAAATCTTGTGGGTTTTTTTTTAATTTTTGAAATACTAAAACACATTAAAAAAGAAAAAGCCTCGATGAGCTGAACGCTGGATTACAATCAGAAGCAAATGTCTTCACTAACTGAATGAATATACATGGATTGAACCTGGAGAGGAGACATAACGTCTTCATCGTTCTCCAAGTGGATGTAGCGGGATAAAGCAAACAAGAAATAAAGAAGAAAGCAGCATGCTCTGCAGGGTTGAGCTCAGGGCTGGAGGCAGGAAAGACAGGTTCTAATTCAAACCTTCTCACTAAATCCTTATTCATCTTTGGTAAAAGTATAATCTCACTGCTGCAACTTCACCAGTTCTGGAGTGGAAATAAGAGTTTCTTCTTCAGGACAGTTTTAGGAGGAAGAGCTGGCTAATCCTGTGCCTGTGCAAACATCCACTTTTCCCAGTTTCCAATTCCCAAATTCCAATTGCCCAAAAGGCAATTTGGGAATCATTTGAGGCAGGACTGCCTGCAGACTCTACCCATAGCTTTGAGAACCATCTAATTTGCATGAGCTTTTACCCAGGGCCAATCTTGCTCTGTCTCACTTCCCCATGAGGGAAGTGGAGGCCAGCTGTGCCTCGAGGCAGCGTGCTGTCCTTCCTCTTTGCCTGAGCACAGCACCCCAGAGACCGAGCTCCTTGGCATTCAGCATTTGGTAATGGGAAACAGAATGATGAACAGAAACAGACTTTTCAGATGCAATGCAAAACCACTGGTAAAGGTCAGGAAAAAAGGTCTGAATATGGTTATTGTGAATTTCCCTGATCTTTTACTCCAGACCCCTTGCTGCAGGGCTATTTGCTGTTTTTTCTTCACCATATGGTACTAACGGCTGTGTGCACTGGTTTCCAGAACTCAGGCTCTCACTGATTCTGAGCCTAGATGATGCCTGTGACAGAATGTTGGACTAAGTGCCCTGGTCTGATCCCAAAAGACAATTCTCATGATCCATCCTAGAATTAAAATGATAGCAACAGCTAAATTGTAATGTGAAAACACCAAATTACCAACTTGCTTACAGACATATTTAGACTAGAGCCCAAGAACTACACTACCTCGAACAAAGATTGCCAGTGTCTCATGTTTATTTGATTGGAAAGCTCTCTCCAAGAATTCAAGAAAATAAACTTCAGGTCTTTGAAATCAAATTATTATGTGACAGCACCCCCTCTTATTGTATATCCTAATTGAATTTAACATCACACTGCATCTCTATAGAGAAAGACAATGATAAATTTTATTTTGCTGCAGAATCCTCAGAAACATATCTGCTAGATCACAACTAGATTACTCTCCTGACAGCAGTGATAAATGGTTGTCATTTCCATGTTTTAAAGAACTTTTAAAGTAATAAACTAGTGATCCTAGTGCTCCAGTAAATAAGCGTACATTTTGTTAGTCCTCTGTCAAAGTTAACAAAATGGCCACACTGTGATTGCCTTTACCAGAGGCAAAGCCAAGTGGGAAACACATCTGCATTGGTTGTCACTTTAGATTCCTTGACAGGACACATCTATCCTAGGGAATTTAAACAGTTATATGTTTGCTGGATGCTTGGACACTGAGGATAACTTGTATGGAATGACTTGTTAACATGCTCTAAAATTCTCTTTTCCTTATAAACAAGGTAGCACCACTTAAACTGCATAGGGAATGGCTTAGGCTAATTCCCAAGTGATGCCTGGGGATATTTCAGGACACTGATACTAGTCCCAGGCCAAACGCATTCAAAGGACCGTTCCAATGATTTAAGAGCATGAACAATCGAAAAAACATAGAGATATTGCTTGAAGATGGCTTAATTCAACTTCTTCTTTGAAACTGGACAATCACCATCACTTGTTCAGGTGTGTCATTTCTTTGTCCAGCCACATCTTGAAAAGATCCAAGGCTGAGGTCTGACAGCCCCTATGAGCTGCATCACTATGCTTCCGGTGGAGTCATTTTTCTTACAGTTCTACCTGAATATTTGAACTCCAATCCACAGTTATGAACCCATGCTCCACTGCCTGGAACTACTGAGAACAGCTTTTAGGCGACTGAACACAATTTCACTTACCAATTCACTTACCTATTTATTGTAAGAGATAAGCAGAAGCTCTGGGCCTGGGCTCCAGAAGATAGATGAAGACAAGATGGAGCCATGGCAGAAATAAACTGGGTGTTGTTTCATGGCAGTTGGGCATGATGCAAGGAGAACACCAGCCCTGTCAAGAATGATATCAGTGTCCACAGGAAGACACAAGTCAGGATGTGCAGAATTGCCAGGTTTAGGGCATAGACAGTCTTCACAGCTCTTCCATCAGCCACAGGCTTTGGCATTAACCCTCTTAACTCAGGGATTTTTTCATGCACATGAGCTATTACATCAAATTGATGGGGTGAAGAGAAGAGAGGTAAGATAGAGCATGCAGCTGTGGGTACCCAGCACTGCACAGTGTGCCAGCACTGCTGAGAGCAAGGAGTAAATCACGGTGCTGTCTGGCATGGAGCCTGCTGCTGTAGAAGTTGTGCTGAGCAGTGAGTACTAAGAGCTATGAGATAGAGGGTTAGCTCTTGGTCTTCACACTCAGCCTTTAGGCTTGAAGCCATTGCAGACACAGGCTGAGGAGTCTCACATGTGCATGCATCCCTCCCCCCCATGCTGGCCAGGGAGTCCTCACAGCCTACAGGCACTGGGTGTGCCACCAGCTCTCCTCTCTGCAGCAATGTCAAACAAATCAAATACATTTCAAACTGCTCCCACCCCCTTTGAGCCTTTTCAGGAACAAGGTATCATCTCCAAGAAGATTTGGACACCTTAGAATAGAGGGAGAGAAAGGGGGGGGGTTTGGGGGTATGTGAATCTCATAGAAAATAAGGGGTCAGCAAGTCAGTGTTTTTAAGAACACTGGTGTTGCTGGTCTTTTCTGTGGGATGTTTACACTACAAAATACCAGTTGCTACTGCTGGGCCTAAGGTAAACACGGCAAATTTCCCCATATGTATTTGTACACACTCACTGTATGAATGCCCTTTAATTTTGTGTAAATACTTCTAAAATGACATGAGTCTGGATAATTGAGGGGGGAAAAAAAAGCAATGTTTAACCTCATATCAATCTAAATTCCTGAAAAAACCCTCTTATCTGCACTTTGACATTAGTGTTCTTGCTGAAAGTTAGTTCTACACATCAGTCAGTTGGGCATCAGAAATAATGCCACATGATCTGCAGAATTAAACACAATTCTACATATCATTTTGACAATACCTTCAAAGCACTCATCAAATATTTCAGACCCAGTGGACACAAAAGTAATCTTTGACAAATACAGAGGAAAGGTTAGCAGGGCTTTTTCTCAGCCCTTTGGGAACATAAGGAAGAGACAGCCATTAGCTGTTAGCTTGAAATCATTTATCACATTCTGCCTGGCCACATCAATGAGCTGTGTGATTTCAATACACTGCTAGTATGAATGATGTGAGCCTCAAATCTTGGAATAATCATATTCATCCACAGAACGCTGAGCTCAGATGAAAAAATACTCACAGCCATGCCTTCATCTCTCAGCTATTAGTTTGGTTTCCTATCCTGTTATTTCTGAGAAATCTGTCCATCAAATTTCAGCTGCTGCTCTGTTCTGTCTTCACCAGGAGATGAGCAGCACAACATGGGAGCTGTCATTTGTCTTTCATTTCTAGACTGTATTACAGATGTGTGATTACAGGAGAACAAGTGGGTGAACTCCTGTTTCATTTCCCCGGAGGATGCAGATCGTCTTTACATAAGCTGTCACAGCTCCTAAGAGCTCCTCCTGCTGCTGACTTCTATCCAGTGCTGTAAATGGACTTTCCTTGTCCCCAGAATGAGGCTGCCCAGGGATATTCTGTGCGACCACACTGTGCTGGCACATGTCTCCTGCAGCCACAAAGTACAGGGCGAAGAATTCCTGTTTTGTTCTCCAGATTCAGATTTTAGGCATCTTACACAGGGCTTCCAGCATTGCACAAATTTGGTGAGATTATGGCACTCTGCAGGTGGACTGTGAGCTTTTACTAAGCCTATTTTAAAAACACCTGTGAGCAATACAAATCTGAGCCAAGGGAAGACAAAAACCAGATCAAGAAAACTGTTTCTCCCCTCATAAACTCTCATGGAAACGAGCAGTTTCAGGTGTTCATAAAATCTTCCCACCAGGAAGACAGAGAAAACCAAGTTTTGGAGACTGGTCCAGCTCATTATCTGGAATCCAGATACAGCCTGCCTGGCTCCTGGCCCTGCTCCTCAGCTCACTTTCTTCCTCTAGTTGCGTGGTGCAACTTAAATCAGGATAGATGCAGACAACAGACTATGTCTCCCCTCAACACACTCACACACGGCTGCCACTGACTAACAAACTAACCTGTCCCACAGCAAGCAGCAGGGCTGTGACCCTACTTTTGGGACAGTTCTGTCATAAATGAGTGGTTTGGGAGGCTTAGAGAATCCCCACCAAAGGCATTGGTGAAAAGCAAGTTTTAATATAAATTTGTGAAAGTGCAATATAACAGAGTTCAATAGCAAGGTTCACGCTATTATTTACCCCACAGATGCAGCACGGAAAGGGAAATCAATTCAAAATTATTTACACAGAGACCGAGAAGGGTGCAAATGATAGGGATGCAAAAACATAAGGGTACAAAAGGGTTTAGCAAGCACTTACTCATGACTGCTTTGACATTCATAAAGTGATTCAATAGGATTTACTATAATTATAACAGTGACTTAATTATAGATTCAATATCACGTTCATGTCATAATCAATTCACCCACATGCACACAGACAGGAAATGGATACATTTATATCTATGCCCGCAATGTTACTTGTTGCTGTACCTGTCCTGAGCCCAGTCAGCCCTGGGAGCAGGTTACCGGAACCCTTTGGGTGGCTCCATCTGGGTGTGAGACCCTGCCAGCTACTGACGTCTGCCCAGTTTGAACAAACCAAGCACAATTACATCAGTGCAAAAACAGTATGAAATTATTTCCACGGGAGTTATCTGAATTTGGGTCTGAAAAGGCAACAGGACCAACCTGCCAAACATACAAATTTATGAAGAATGACTCTTTCATTTTTATACACACATATAAATATGTATATTTAGTAATTAGTGTAGCACTGCAGAGGAAGTCTCAAGTAGAATGACATCATTTTTTAATTAATTCTTTGAGAAATTCCTTTCTGAGGAATATGAAGAAAACTAGGACCACGAGGAAACTAGGAAAATGAACTCTCCATATTCCTTCACAAATCAGTTACAAGATAACACCGTCCATTCCCTTTAGCATCTGTCCATGGACCTGCAACTGCATTGCTTTTTTGTCTAGTCCCTTTTTGAAGTCACTGACACCTTCTGCTTCCATTAATTTCCAAGCCAAAGTTCCAGGTTATACCCACTACATAAAGACATCATTTCTCTTATGCCCTTTAAAATAGTTTCTCTCTAGTTTCAATTACTTCCCCAAATCCTTGTATTTAAGGAAAATAAGAGTTCTGCAGTCACCTTAACCATATCTCCATGATTTTGTAAGCCTTATCCACACACTCCAAAGCCTTCCCAAAATGAAGTCTCAAGCTAATCTGCAGCTCTTTCATCCCCTTACTCATTTTAGTGATCTTCCCTGTACTTTTAAGTCCGCTCTGACCTTTGTGTTGGGCAAAAATTAAAACTCCCTATAGCATTCAAGTTATGGGTGCTCTAAAGTTCTGTGTAGCTGTAAAATTGTTTTTCCTTTTGAAGTGAATGCCTGATGATACCAAAAGCTTTAGACTGATGCAGGAAGGAGCTTTATCCTGCCTCCAGACCTGCAATAGAAATCTTGAAAACAGCTATGTAAGCCTTAATTACTCATTCTACTATATTTTCTGCGTGTGAGCACATAGGATGCACTCTTTTAGTAGTACCTGTTTAGCAGTACCTGGTGGCATTTTACAGGATTCTATCCTGCTTGCAAGTTTCTGAGCCCACATGGTCCTGAATCAAACAGCTATCTGAAATTTGTAAATGAAGACTGTCTTCTTGTCCTGTGTTTCCACCATGTTTGTGGTCCTTCAGGCTAATATGTTTGACTTTGCAAATTAGATGAGCTGAGATGTGGCTCAGCAGACAGGTGGTAGCTCAGCAGGCTTCCATTAAAAGGCAGTCCCTCTGGCTCCAAATCTGTCCAGGTTTCAAAAGCTGGTCAGTGACAGAGAAAAGAATTAGCCTCTTGCTATGCTTTACACACAGACCATTTCTCCCAGAAGCAATGACCTTCTGTACTTTTGGCTTTAAAATGTTCATCTTCTTTTTAGCTAAATCTAAAACCTACTGAAATAAGTATTCATAGCTGATGCCTTTAGAATATTTGCTGCACAGGAAGAAATATTCAAGAAGAAACTTAAAAGTGTGTCAAAAAGGATTTAGGGGTTTGCATGTATGCATATATGCATGCATATGCAAATTCAAGAGGGTGCAAAACTTCGAAAATTGGGATTTTAAAGATGCAGTTTATCTTGACAGCAGAAATATTTGTGTTTACTGGTCTTAAAGAACACACATTGGTGAAAGTCACTGTAGTAATAAGAAGCCTTAAGGAGTAACAAAGGATGAGCCTTGAAGGAAAATATAATTGTTTTCAAGCAAGGGAAACAGTTAAGCTAACATTTCCTGTACAAATCTTTGAAGGTGTTGGGGTTTTTTCCTTAAGATTTCACCATAGCTGGAGAACTAGGCACTAAAACCCACAATAGACATTTCTATTTCTGTCTGATTTTTTTGTTAAGTTAATAACCCATGATGGCTTTTCACTAGAGAGGGCTTCTGGAGTGCTACATTAATTATTAACTATATGTAGGCATTGATCATTCCTCCCCATCCCAATCAATATTGATATTGAATTTAGGTTTTAAAAAATTGTCAGTTTGTGACTTGGGTTTCATAAGCAAATGCACTGACACCTATTTCAGGATTCGTGTTTTGCACTCTGTGGGAGAAGGCCAGGTATAAGTAAATTAATCAGGTTATTAACTTGGCCTGCATTATGAATTACAACTCTGCACATGGAGAGCAGAACACCTGAAACTTGCCCTTCTGCTCTGCAGAACAGCTAGAGAATTGGCACAGGAACTCAGAGGCACAGGCACATTTTCCAAGAGCTTTGAAAGTCAGCCAGCACACACACAGCAGCACAGAGCACACGCCTAAATCCAGTCAAGTCAAAATATTTTATCAGAAACCCATCAGCAAAAGCCTTCTGGCATTTCTCCCCCAGACAAGAACTGTGTCCTATCACTGATCTCTCCAAACCACAACAAAATGCGTAACTGACCATGGGTATTATCACACCAATAATGAAAGTATCACCTGGTGTGTCAGATGCTTTTGATAAAGTAAAGTTAAAGTGGGACATCTGGGGCAATTATGCGTTCTCAAAACATAACAAATATGTTTGAAAAGCAGAGCTGAAAATAAGCCGCTTGAAACAAACCCGCCAGAAGAGTCAAAGGCTTCACATTACTCTATAATGGCATTCAGCACATTACATGGCACATTTGGCATTCCAAAAGCAAGGCCAGTACATAGACTCACCCAGCCTGTTGCCCTGGTCTCGGTAGTAGCTCCTGATTAAAAGCCAGAAGAGGTTGGAGTCTGGTGCTGAGAGTGACTCTTCTGCCAGCAGGAGAGAAAATGCAACAAGTGGTCTGAATAACACAGCAAAATGGTCATGACAAAACACCAGCTATTTATCAGGTGGAGAAAATATACAATGGGGAAGATCTGGAAAGTGTGGAGCATTTCATCTCAGCACTTCGTCACTGGCCAGCACTTGAGGGGACTTAGCTGTAGGGTCTTCTGCATCCCCTCTCCTTCTTCCTTGCTGCAGGGTGAGTGCTTGGAGGCAGTCACACCAAAGCAGGTGCTCAGGGCACAGCTCACCACTTCCTTTGCCAGTGGACAGGAAAGTTACGATTTGGTCCACACTGTGGAAGTATTTATTTGCAAAGAGGGGCAAGAGCCAAAACTGGGGTCTGGCAGCAGCTCATGAAGCCCAAGAACATTGAAGTGAGAGGAAAGATAAAAGCTGTGACACGTAATGGAACTTAACTACAGAACATTTCTGCATATTTTTGCTTTTTTTTCTGTGCGCAAGTTCAGAAGTACTTCACACTCTAAGCTAGTGGAAATCACAGAACCTTGAAACTCTAATTTACTGTGGGGCTAAAACACAAGTTCAGTAGTTTTAAATGACAACTTTTAATTAGTTTGAAACTGAAGCAGGTGAGACTCCAGCTTTAAATAGGCTGTCATATACAAGCAAATATATGTGATTTACTGTGTATTGTTTGTACGACATAGTGCAAGAGTTGCACACAGCATTTTGTTATATTAAGAGAACAGTTCCTGCCTTATAATTTCATGCTGTAAAATGAAATATGTGTAAATATAAATAAATATATGTATGCACATACTCTTAAGCACAGAAACTCCAGTGCTGACAGCATAGAAGCAACAAGTTGGTTTAAAACAGCTGTCAGCTTTGGCTGGTTTAAAAAAATCAAGAAGGATGATGAAAAAATGAGAAGCAAATTGATAGAAAATTGAAATCTACATTGGGGGAAGCAAATATGCCAACTGAAAAAAAAATAGTTGATGCATTCTTTTAAACGAGTTGTTAAATAAAACCATAGTCAATTAACAAGCCATTCATCAGTTACACAACAGATAGCTCAGCACAGTCACAGCTCGCCTTGGCCCTCACACTACAGTGCAGTCTGTCTCCCAAGACAGTGCTTGTGCAAACATACGTGTGTCCTACCAGCTGCCTTCACTAAATGAATACAAATAGACAAAAATACTGAAAAGGCCAGGGGAATCTGATGAGAAATCATTAGCTTAGGTCAGGTTACCTTCTATATTTCCATCCAAAGCGCAATACAGGAAATTTGTGTATTCCCTCTCAGAAGATTGCCTATGATGGGTGAAATTCACTCTGCCTTTTCTGGTTCAGCATCAATTACCATGTGTTTCAGGTTTGGTTGATTACCTCCTAGCCAGACTTTCTAAGATACTGTGAAGAACACCCCAGTCCTGGTTCCTCCTACATGGCCCTTTGAACCAGAAGTCTGTGGTGAGCTGTTTATTCCATTAGCCAGCCTTGCAAACTCCCTGGGTAGCTGCTCCTACAACACCATGAAACAGGCAAAACTACAATCACTATTTCATCTGGGATGGGAACAACTTCAGTAATTCATGTCCTTCTTCCAACACTACTTACTCTGGCCAGTCCTTCAGGGGACAACTCAGACCCTTGCTCCAGATTACAATATCCCATGATGTGACTGCTAATCCATCCTGGTATGTTCCCAAGGAATTAGCTTCCCAAGCCCACTGCAAAGGCTTGGGAAAGTGAGACTTTTCTTGGAAGCCTCCCCAGAGTTTTCAGGCCAGAGGTAGGGCCCTGTGCTGTTCACAACCTGGTAAATCAGATGAGACATCAAACTAAAGCAGATTTACTGATCAACTTTGAGAGTTTTCAACGTCTCCAAGCTATGCAGCAGCTGGGCAGAAGTTTTCAGAGGGTTATTATGGATGCAAAGTCTAATGATGAGGAACAATTCTGCGCACTTCAGCTCTCTATCCTTAGCTCACCTTCTTACCTCAGAGAGGCACATGCAAAGTTTCACAATAAACAAACTGATACCTAGTAGGAATGCCTTTTAAAATGACAAACTCATGAGAAAAGCACCTGGCATAAATAGTTTAGTACCAACAAATGAAAAAAGATAATAAAAATTAAAAGCACTCTTCAAGATCCTTCTCATCCTTTTCCTGCACAAATGTAAACATCAAGCAACTTGAACTAAAATTTTTTCCAAACCTATTGAAGACTAGTACCTGAGCAATCCTTGGAAGGTGCTCTTTAGACAGAAATGTAATTTTGAGGAAGAGTTAGGTTCCTCAAGGGAAGACTTCATCTCTCATCTAGCCCACCATCAGCTGTACTTCCCTAATGAGATCGTAGTACACAGACACACCAGGAAGGAGTTCTGCATTGCAGAATGGAAAATAATTGCAAATTCTGTGAAATGCCCTTATTGTGAGTAAAAAGTAAATAAGCTTTTAAAGACCAGAAGAATTCTCTGTTCCTTCAATACCTAACTATGGGAGACTTTTATTAATCAGTAATCTTGCCCTTTTCTACTCAGCTGCACAATGATTCCTGTGATTAGCAGTACAAATGGAGTATCCGTACTGCCTGAGACAGCACAAGCAGCAGGCTCATAAGCCCACAGGACTGGTCCTGACTTCTACATCCCTGTCATGATATAAGAAAAAGATGCTGAAGTGACCTTGCATGCTGAGAGTACTGCTTTGTCATTGTTTCTTATTAAGCAACTCTTCTAAAGTACATTAAATTATTTCTAGTAACTCATTCCCCTCTGATTCCCAAGTTTTTCAAACCAGCATTTTCAACAGGTTTTTCTCAGCAGCAAATCTGGATTTAGGCTTAGAAAATTAATTTAATCCCTGAATTACTAATGTCAAGGCCAAGACATTATCAGCAGATCTAGAAGACAGTCTACATATGGAGAATCTATGCTGGCATAAAAGGGAGAAGGGAAATGGGCACAGTTCCTAACTTGCAGCTTCCTACTGAGGTTGAAGGCCAGCCAAAGCAATGTTTGGGCTAAGTCTCTTCTACGGGTACTTCTGGGTGGTGATTCAGGAATCTAAATTAGGCTCCAGCTGTGAACTACCTTCAGAGGATCCTCATCTCTCCACCAACCATAGTTGGGGGTCTGCGTGACGATCCTAAATCTCACACCTAGGCATGACTTAAAAGTTTGGTCATTTCAGTCAGCCTCCACAGGTGCCATCCTTGGGTCTGTGGCCAGCTTACAGACAGTATTCCTTTCCCTAACATGGGGAAGGAAACTACTCTTTGTCTCAGTGATTTGGACCCATTTATTTCAACACAGTTCATCATCTCTCCTGTGACCCAGGAAAAACTGGAATTCCAAGAAAGTGAACTTCATTAATTAAACCAGAGATTTTTTATTTTTTTTTTCCAGAACTATTACTGGAGCCCATGCAACAGAAATTGCAAGTTATCTGTTACATGTCAGGAGATCTTGCCAAAATATTTTCAAAAATAATCATTTCATGATGCCTTATTAAGCAACACAGTTTGAACATCACTTTCCAAACACATGCTGTGCCTTTTTAGACATATTTTTTCAGCTGAACTGCTTCTCTGTCACAAGCTCCACAGTTCTTCTAAAAAACTTCTCTACATAAAATTATCTAAGCCATCTTCATTGGGCACATATGCTTATTAAGCATATATTAACTTAACCAATATGTCTACTTGACACAATGCAGTGCTGCACAGAGAATCCCAAAGCTGCTCCAAAGAAATCAGAGAGATACCTGGAGCCGCATCAGCTTGTTCTTTCCACAAGACTAAAGTATCCAGCCTTGCAAAAGTTCTCACTACTCTGCACTAGGGCTTCTGCTCTGCTTCCCAAAGCAGGTACATTCATTAAACCATGCTGCATTACATATCTTCTCTCACTTGATTTCAAAGCAAAGTTTTTCGTGTATGGAGATAGGTGGAAGCTACCATAATTCTCAATAAAACCAAAGCTGTTAGTCCAATATCATTTAGAGAACACGGTGAGTATGAGACAGCAAATCCCATGGAAACAGCCTCCAGCCAAAACATGGCATCTGGTGTTTCTGTGCCCTAAGGTGGTAAAGACTTCTTCCTTTTTCATGTTAGAGGCTCCAATGAGGCAGCCAGGTAGCAACACGATACTTGGAGCTGTGCTGCAAGGAGGAAATGTGGCAGTGAGGCATAAATTAACACCAAGGTGAATAACATTAAATGATATTGAGAAACACTAACTTTAACAGGCTGAAAGTTGAAGGCTGACTTTTAGTCTAAGTCACCTCTTCCATGGGAACAATTGGGTTCCTTAGAGCCTAATACTCATCCCAAGGTAAGTTTCGAAAGTGAATGGAATTAATCATTATTCCCTTATTTTTCCCTGGTAAGGACTGCCACCATGTCTTTCAGATCCTTATCACATGGGTTTTCCTCTAAGACCCAAGGCAGAAAAAAGTCTGCCTACAAGTTCCCTTCTACACTAGAAAGCAGCACACACAAACGAAGTCACTTCTTACTCAAAAGCCTTTCACTGAAGCCCACTTCAGTCTTCTCTTAAGATGTGGACAGAAGAAAGATTACCTTTTTCATTTCCATTTACTGATTTCTATTCATCTATGGTAAAAGTTTATAACACTGCCATTAATCAAAACTAAATTTAAATAAAAAACCTTTTTCATTATCTTTTATTGTTGGTACTATTGCTCTCATAATGCTGAATAATGTTAATGGTGTGCTAGTGTTCCACCAAATGATAAATTAAAAAGCATCTCATGACTGGAACTTCTTGTTTCACATTGAGCCCTGGAAAGATTTTGCTGGATTAGGTATGGTATAGTCTATTTTATTGCAAAATACTTCAAATTTTCTTTTTTATTTGCTAGAAAGGCTACTGACAAACAATTATTTTATGCAGAACACCAAAGAGCCGTAGCCATATACATATCTATACAACCCAGTTAATATATTCATGAGGTAGGTAGAACACTTATGCACATCAATACTTTTGCAAGTAGTTTATACATTTTCTACAGCGGTGTTGCATTTTTCAAAGCAAGGCCTAATTCTAAGGACTGCCATCCTTTTGTATCAGTGCAGGCCATTTTGCCAGTCTTGTTCTTTTACCACTTTGCTTTTATCCACTTCTACATGCCTTTTGTACTTCTGTTTGATCCTATTAGCACTGAGATCAATCACAAAATTCCTGCTGGGAGCAGAATGGGATGCTATCTTTGTGATGTCTAAATCCAATATTTGACACCATTTTTCTTTACACACCAGCTGCAAACCAGTATCTGTTCTTCTAACTCTTCGCTTCCAGTCTTTCATTGTTAGGCCTTTTTCGCATTTAAAACAATTAAGACAAGAATTTAAACATGCAAAACTTTTTGAATAATGCTACCTTTTCTTAATATCCTAGAATTTTTGTACAGTTAGTTTTCTAATCCCAGTTCATACATACACAAGCACACTACTGGTTTATTTGCAGAAACTCTATTGGACAGAAGGTCAGTTTCTTAATTTTTTTTTCACAAAACCTGGGCAAGTTAACTGCATGTTCACTGGATGTCTATGGGTTTTCAGAGTGCATAGAATACATCCACTTAATGGACAGAAATCAATATGGATAGCAAAAAATACACAAAGTCAGCCCCTCAGATGAGGAAAAACAACTCGAAAATTTTCAGACTGTAAATAGGTCTTTCTTGAAAATTTCTTCTTGACAAACAGCTCCTTTGTCACAATACTGTGATGATTCGTCTTGAGAAAAGGATTTATAGTCTTCACACAGGGCAGAAGAGAAAATTATATTTTTCCCCTTTAATACCAGTTGACTATTAAAAGGAAAGTAATAACAATTATACATAGTCTCATATCATTTTTACAGTCAAAGAGGGCATGGTGCACATAGAGTTGCTCATCTCACTGAATATACTAGGAAAATAATTTTAATAATGCATATTTGCTACTGCATTGGTTTTAATCCAGTTAAGATTGATAGTCAGTGAAAGAGCAGCAAGGTAAATGCCATTTTAATAAAAACAACTGTTATAACTGATTTCTGCTATTTCACTACTGCAATCCCCTTCAGCAATACAGAAAATGAAAGCTGTTTCTCTGGTGCTGTCACACCCAGATTTGAAGACCATCACTTCTGTAAACCTAAACAGAAATATTTTCATTTGCTGTTTTCTGAAAAAGCAGTAAATTTTGTTGTAAAACAGATGTCACAAGAAATTTTAAGCTGCCTTTGCTGTTGAACCGGTATATAAGCACATAATCCACTCAAGTTTTAAGTTCCTATGTAACCATAGAGAGTAAGATACTTCTGACCATGGCATTCCATTTGCGTCTATACAAACACCCCCATCTTTCAGGTATTCCATCTCACTTTTCCAAGAGTTAAACTCAGTATTTCTACAGATTCCATTAAGTTTACTTAGACCCAGGCTGTGGCACCCAAGCAGTTAGAAAATAAGCCATGAAGCGTGTCTGGGGATATGAATTTGTTATAACCTGGATCACTGGAGGACTTTCCAGAAGACTGGAAAATCGCTAATTGGACACCATTATCCCAAAGGGTAATCATAAATACAGAAATAAAATTATGCTCAGCAAAATGACAGCATCGTTTAGGAAGGTATGAAACAATCTAAAATCAGATGCAGAAGTAATGCCCATCAAGATGGCTTTATGAAAAACAACATGCTATCAAAATCAGTTTTACATCTCTAATGCCATACATGATTAGTATATGAAAATAATTACATAAACATAATATGTAAAAATTTTCTTATTGTCTTTGATTTAATATTATCTTTAGAGGGGAAAAACCTCAGATTCAGAGGGCTGCGCATAACTCATTCACAAAGTCCAAAACCAGAAAATAAATAGAGAAATGAAAAAGATATTAAGACATCACTTAGTCCATCCCTACCCAAATGCTTCACTGTCCCAATGTCTTTCTTGCAAGGGGTTTGCCAAACTTGTTGTTTAAATCTTTCATGATAGGGATTCCTTCAGATCTTCCATGACATCTCTATCCAAGTTTTCTGAATTTTTCTGCACAAGAACATTTAGCCTCAGGTATCTTTTCAGTCTATGCATTTCTTTTTCTTGAGTCTGGAGCTTCAGCACTGTTAAATGAAACTACAGGGTTACCCAAGACCCAGTGTGCTTCCCTAGGAGGGACAGAGAGATGAGGGGGTTTAAAATGAAGACCGCAGTCCACAAAGAGCGTGTGGTCCTGTGTAGCACTATCCTATCAACATCAGCCTTATCAATTACAAATACTCAAACTATGAGGCAGAAAAAAGACCTTCTTTTAAAAAAAAAAAATCTGTTAGAATTTGGACTTGAAAAAAATAAATGCTGCATATTTCTTACTTACATTCTAATTTGCCATTGGGGCAATCTGAGTCATGACTTTTGGGTTTTTCATTGCAACCATTAAAACTAATAACAGTTTGTGGGTTGCTTTTTTCTTTCTAAAATAAGGGAATAATCTCCTTTAATGACTTGTGTCCAGGAGCAAAGGCTTTGACTGAAAAACAACTGAAAAACAAACCGCTGCATAATTTGAAAACTACTGTTCTTCATAAAGGAGCTGGCAATTTTGAAATGCAGTGCAACTTCCCAGAAGTGGTAACTATACAGACATCTTATCAGACAACCTATAACAAATAAAAAACCATATCACACTTGTTAGCAGGCACAGAGGAGAGCAGGCATCACTTGGCAGCTGAGGGACGGAAGCAGCTTCCTGTGTCTCAGGGCTGCCTGGCATCTGGAGCTGTTCCAAGTGTCACTGTTGGTCACCAGCAGTGCTGGACCTGAGCATGTTCTAATATAACCTGACCCTCAGAAATTCAGGAACAAAGATGTGTTCAGAGAGAACCAACATCCAGGAAACAAGAGTATATATAAAGCTCTCATTTCCGTGCCTGGGGATCATAGAAAGGGTTGGATTAAAAACAAATGAGAAGATGTCAGGAGCTCTATGGCACTAAGTTTCATACAAAGTCACCCCCCAGAAGGATGACTAGGAAGAGGGCAGAAACTGAGATAACACACTGTCTGTGTGTGGTTTATTCAGTTTTACTGCCAGATCAAAAATGCAGCTTGTGTGAGATGCAGATGACAGGCTTCTTCAATGCAATGCTTTCAACAACAATTTGTTAGCTTGGATGGGATCTAGAAGGGAATAAGGTATTATATTCAGGAGAATAATTGAAATAAAGGTTAAATACTGTAAAAATGCAACCATGCTGTTCTCATAACAAATCTGTGGGGGCTTCCACCTATCTAAAATTTTAATACATTTTTAGAGCTCTCAGCAATGCCTGTGACTAAAGTGTTGGAAAATGGCTCCTGGGAGGGCAAGGTGGACTGGTTTATGTATTATTCCAGTGCTGTGGGCATTTAGCAGCCTCTTGAAGTAATCAGTTATGATGGGGAACTACTTCAGTGTTTCTGTGCTGTAAGACTTGAGCAAAAAATCTTAAACATGTAAATGATTAACCAGGTCTCATCAGATCTCCTTGGAGTGTCAGGCTTCTCACAAGTTTTGTGATGGAGCTCCACTGTCCCAGTGTGCAAATACACGTGCACACACACTGTTAGTGTAATGTGGTTGCCACAGAATTTATTTTAAAAAGCAACATACAACACAACCCATTAGAAAATACTAGGAGATGGTGGGTAAAAATCAACCCTGGTTCAATTCCCCTAATGTTAGTGAGTTCTTGATGAAACACATTTGGTGAAACCATCCACAATCAATTACTGAGACAGAAATAGGAGTGCAGAAGCAACTGCCTTTAAATAACAGACTGTTGATGCACTTAAAACAGTCCCTTACTTTTTTTCCATAGGACAGAGCTTCCTATGGCTTTTCATATGGGGTTCTGGGAGCTCCTCTAAGAACAAGCACTGAACTCTTTTCACATTATGGCAGAGTCCTAGTTAAATAAAAGGTTGTTATGAAACATGCCAAACATCTTTCCCCTCCAAGAAAAAGCTTGTGCAAACAAAAACTGCTAGTGAGAGCAATGAGATGCATTCAGACAATGCCAGATTGCTCAGGCACTAACTCATGTTTGTTGCGGTTCCAGCCTCAGGTAAAAATCCCTAAGATTTAGGACTGTTACTGAGATGCTTTGGAAATGCTGTGTTAGCCATTCCTACAAGTTTATTTCCCAATCTCGCTTTCTATAGATAAAGCAGAAGAGGTTATGAAAGAGCAGATCTATCCTGGCCATTCATGATGCTGCCTGCTTCCCACTTCTGCCTCCGTGTGGGATGGCACCTGCCCCAGCCCCGCATTTCAGCCACTCGCCAGAGCTTTGCCTTGGGACTGCTGAACGCTGCACAAACCAGACTAACGCAGCTCATTTTCCTTCCCATCACACAGCTCCTGCCATGCATCAGCTGAAACCAGCGTGCAAAACAAAGACCAACTACTATGCAAATAGAAGAAAAAAACTCATGGCTTAAATTTAGATCTGTAAACAACTAGAGATTTAAAGAAGGAATCAGGTTGACTATAAGGCATGGATAACCTTAGAAATAATGATGCCTGTGTTCACTTCTTTGAGTTACATATTGCTGTAATAAAATGGTAAACCAAAATATGAAATGGATACAGGCAAATTAACAGGTTATTTAATATTAAATTAACTGAACATTAATATGATTACTGCTTGTTTTGAAGCACTGCTTCTCTTTAAGTGAGGTTTTAGAATTTTCAGAGTATATGACATTGCTAATCCTAAATAGTTCTCTTTCATCATTTAACAGAAAGGCAAAGTGCCTGGGAGCACAAGAGCAAGAAACCAGCACTACAGAATTCCCTCTCAGAAGGCGTTTGAATTTTATGCAGTAAGCAAGGCCTATGACAAAAGTATGTGTAATGTAATGTAATTGTATCATTTCTCAAAGTTTTACAT
Organism: Oreocharis arfaki; assembly: GCA_013398015.1. Classification (NCBI taxonomy): domain Eukaryota; kingdom Metazoa; phylum Chordata; class Aves; order Passeriformes; family Paramythiidae; genus Oreocharis; species Oreocharis arfaki. The sequence continues at coordinate 154,342 of VZRR01002040.1, read as the reverse complement.
AATGACTTGCTGTTTCTAAATAATACTTCATTATTGGGAGCAGGAGAACGTAATTGTTCTCTGGGTGCTGCTGTTAGCTCCTAAGGGCACGATCAATCCTGCCGAGACATATAATTCATGCACTGTTTGCTTCTGACACAGCTACATTTACGAAAGCAATGCAATGATTAGATTCCTCCAGAATAAATGCGTCCATAAATCCCTGTGTTGTGAATATTATTAACAGCTGCATCCAGTAAAGGACTTGAGCCACTGACATGAGGCTGAGGCAAAACTAACAGACCTCCAAACAAACCATAATTTTACAAAATATTAAAAAAATAAAATCCTCTCTCTGCTATGGCTTAACCCTGGACACATTTACAATCATGAGGCACCCTCCTATCTGCTGTAGTCTGCTCAGTGCCTGAGGTGCTGCTCCAGCTGCTGCTCAGCAGGAGCTTCTCAAACCATTTCCCACCTGAGGGAGACCTGAGTCATGGCATTGAGCATGCTTTGGCCACATTTTTTTGAAAGACTGAATCTGATAGATATTTAACACAGCAGGAGCAGAATTAGATGCCTTCACAAAAGCAACCAAGGACACTCACAAAAACAGTGGCTGTTTTATCAGCCAGTGAGTGCTTATGAAGGGAGATCACTCCCTGCAGCACCTCATGCCACAAGAGAATAGTACCTTCAGCTACCTCAGGCTAGACATGATTGTAAGTAATGATCCAGGTACTCACAGAAATTACACTATCTGAACAAAGGGTAAAATTCATGTCTACAAATTAAGACATCTGCAACAGATCTAGCTGGAGGAAGATGAGTGTTTTAGGGCATAGTTCATTTCAGTTAAGCAATGAACCTAAAACTCATGATGTGTATCACTCCTTGAGATTGCTTTTCCCCACATTGACTATAAAGGGAGCCCTAAAAAGCTAAATCAGATATAAACGTATGCACTGCAGACTGCTAAATTTAGATGAAATCAGTTTTGCAACAACTGTTTATTAATAATTTAACTAACCAGAAACATGGATGAAAGTCAGTGCATTGTTTTAATATTATTTATGTTACCATTGGACTGTGCAGAGAGCAGAAAGATGAAACAAGGACTGAATGAACATAAATCTTTCCTAATCGTGAAGAAAGTCATATTTATGTATGTCCTTGTATCCAGAAATACCATATTGATTTTCCATCATTTCCACATATGCGATTAATAAACAGAAATTAAATTATGAAGGCAATAATTTTTTAAAAAGAGAGAGAGAGAGAAAGAGAGAGAATAGCACTTCAATAAACCTATAGGATTCCTATAACAGTCCAAGGAGATTTTCACACACAGCTTTGTAACTACTCTTTGGGTTCCATGGACAATGTCAGGGAATCTTCTCAGGACATCAATTCAATCATTTTGTTTCAGCACATTTCCAGATCAGTCTTGAAGAAGACTGGTACTATTTACTTTACAGTCTAGAAAGGCTGATTCTTAGATCTTTCTTCTCATTTGCAACTAAAGTGTACAGTGCTTACAACTGTACCGAGTTGTTTGTTCCACAATGCCCTATTTCCGACGCATATAATTTAGGAAAAGACCACCTATATGAAGGCATATTTCCAGGGTTCATGTAGCATCTAGTAGCACAGAACCTCAATCCCATCTTTGCAGAACTGAAACCTAAATCTCCTGCCAGATGACAAAGGAGTTATTATATTTTAAAAGTAAATGAGAACTACACATTTGATGCAAAAAAAACCAATATAAATGAACCATACATCACCTCTTGTTGACACTAGTCTCTAATTTGGAATATGTCCTTGCCCACCCCATGAATCTCACTAGTATATTTTTTGCTTTCTTTGACCCATAGCCTGCCTTTAAGGAGAGCATCACTTACTGTCTTCTGAGTGTTCAACTCGCTGGTACTTCAGACAGGCATGCATTGTAATTTTCCTGCAAATGACCCACTTAAGGAAAGGCAAAGACGATAAGTATCACAATGCCACAGAGAAAAAAAAGACAAGAAAAACAGCAAAAAACAAGGGAAACTGTTGGTAAATCCCCAATCAGGGTTTGCAGTCCTCATTAGAAAAATTAAAGATAAGAAATAATCCTTAATTGAAAGAAAGCAGGACTGAGAGATCAGCATTCATAGTTCATCTGTTTCACCTCTGCTCTCTCCCTGAGCAAAACCAATTGCAGCATAAATAATGTTGACTGTGTTGCCTGTGGTCTTTTTTAATTACTCATGTTTTAACTTTCCTCTTTTTGTTACCTATTTCCCATTTTAATCACAGCTTGCTACCTTTTTTTTTTTTGCTTTCATCTGCTATCTCCTCCTAAATTTCATTTTGTTAGTGTTTTCGTTCTCCTGCTTCCACTGAGCACCACCTTATTCTCATGCAAGCTCTCAGTCCAAATGGTCTCTCCAGTGTCAACAGATTTCAGCTTCACAGCAGAGGCACACCAGAGTGCCTTTTACTGTGGTGGATGAAGGGGATGTGTCAGCAGCAAGGATGAGCCTGTGGACTTCAGGGAAGAGCTTGACTGCTCTCAAAACACAGAAGTGGATGACTGTCCATGCAGGAGATGGGAATAAGGTAACAGAGGTAGTTCTCCCTGGAAAGGCACAGACAGAGCAGGCATCTTGGCTATCCACCATCAGACAAGACCTCTCTCTGCTGGCTTTCCCTTTGCCTTTCCAGCCACCTGAGCGTGCACTTCCAGCTGAATTGCAGAGAGTTTAATGTATTTGATTCCCAGTTTGACAGATTGAACTCACTTGAAGCTCTGAGAAGTTGGCAGTAATTACGTAGACAGTACCCGCTCAGGAGCATAAATATAAACACACACGCTTGCACGGTCCTCAGTTATCAACTAGAGATGGTAACAATTTACCTCACTGTCGCGTTTGACACTGGTTAAGTGCCAGGCACTCACAAAAAACTATTCATTCATTTTCCTCTGCTAGAGATAAGCAGAGGAGGGGAAATCATTTTCAGGAGTTGAAATAAGGATTATTAAAAAAAAAAAAAA
>VZRR01002040.1:0-150925 GCA_013398015.1 Oreocharis arfaki | reverse complement strand
GGCTCGCAGGAGAATCTCAGCTCTGGCGCTTGGAGCGCCTCCTCCCTCTCCTTTTTTTTCACTGACCTCGGTGCCTCCATGTTGGTTTTCCTCACGTGTCCTCACGTTTCCTTTCCCTCTGACTTGGGAGAAAGTTGGTGGCTATAAGTTGCAGTTGGGAGGTTGATCTCGTCTGGGCTCCACATTGGGGAATTGCTCTCCCCGATGTCTCTCGCTGCGGGCCACGTGGTCCCTGCCAGCACCGCGGGGGCGGCTCCGGCCTCAGGATGGGCCCCGGCTGTGCGGCCCCCAGTGGACCCCCCCCGGGCAGGATGGGCTCTGGCAGCCCCTCCTTGCCCCGCCGGCAGCACAGCCCCGGCCCCCATGTCAGTAAGGGCCCGGTGGCCCTCTCTGGGAAGAGGACCCCCCTCATCATCCCTTGAAGGGAAGCAAGAAAGAGAACTTCTTGCTTTTTTTCCTTTCTCAAATATGTCACCACAGAGGTGTCACCAACTTGTCTAATTGGGCTAGTAACCTGCCCACCATCAGAGCCTTCAGCAATCGGCTCTGTGCCGCACACAGAAGTTTCAAACAGCTGGTTTGGGGTTTTTTTTCACTGCCCCCACCAACCAGGTTTTGTTAAACCAACACACTCACCCAGTGGACAACCAACACTAAAAACTTTGGAGGAGTACATGTGACCCCATCCAAGTCATATTCAGTGGTGTACCCTCAATCCCTTGAAAACACAGCCACAGAAAAGCTAATTATGCTGTGCTTGTCTAGATAAATGTGTTGCAGCACCAGGTAGCACTCTGAAGATTTAGCCTCTGAGCTCTCAGGCAGTAATTTCCCTGAAGGAAAGGGAACAGTCGTGCCAGCTCCTGCAATCCTTCTGCTATCAGGAACACACAGCAGCTCCAGTAACATGCCAGAATCAGTCAGGGTCTTTAATACAAGGAGAAACCACAAGGGAGCATAAAACCTTACCGATCTTCCCTTTCCTTCCATATTGTGGGATGGCAGCCTGAAGGAAGCTGAAGGGTGACATGGTTTAACTAGAGATAGCCTGGCCTTAAAGGACACAGGGTAGAAGTCCTCCCAAGGTCTCCTCCACCCCTGTTCCCCATGATTCCTGACTAGTCAAATTAGAGAATTCCTAAATGCATGTCTCACTTCGGACTCTAACTTCCAACCAATTGAAAATGCAAAAGAAAGTTGTCTTAGCCTTACCTCTAACTGAAGGATGTCACCCACTTTAAAAAGATCTATTCGCTTAGCACTTAGATGACATTCCTAAATCAAGTTCAGACACTATATGGATTGTACTGTTTCCTTTAAAAAGTTTTCACTTTTCCCTAAAAATTGGTATTGCTTTTCATTCTCACAGGGATTTTTTTCTGAATCTCAAGGCCCTTGGCAAAGGTAAATAACTGCAAAATAAACATTTTGAAGAGCACAGCTCTAGCATCTATGTGTTGCATGAGAAATTGGTTCTGAATGTATAATTTAGGGCTTCAAGGAAAATTTTAAAGCCAGGTATAAATTAAGGACCTAGTACTGTACTCACTGAAGTCTGTTAGAACATGACTGGACTCTAAATGACCACTGGAGGTTACTGTTTCCCCACAGAAATTCAATGAGTCAAGCATTATGCTAATTCTTTTCAATTATTAAATACAGGCATCCTTAATATCAGTGGCTGCAAATTGCTCCCATACATGCCAAGCTTTGTTAAGTGTGTTCCAGGGTGGCAGAAATCGGGGGCAGGGGAAGGGTATTTGAAAGTACAAGCATAGAGATGCAGTCAAAGAAAGATTTCTTGATGATGATGATGACTATGATTATTATAATTATTATTACTTGTTATTATTGTATGTATTGCTTCAGGACCTAGAAACCCAACATTTAGGAGGTTTCTATTGTGTGAAGAGCTCTACAGGTTGGAACTGCTGCCCTGGCCACCCTCAGCCTTAGGAAGAGGTAACAGGCCCTCATGGGCAGATAGGAACTCATCAGACAGTATCGACTGGTGAGACAGAAAATGGCATCCACACGCCAATGGCACATCCTCATCAAGTCCTGGCAGCAATTACAGACGCAGAGGGATATTTTAAGGAAAGATCCAAGGGAGGACAATAAAGCTGTTTTGCACATATTTATGGAAGTTACTTTGCAGTGCATTGGACAGCACGAGCTTTATTGGTGTACCCCCAAAAACAGGTGAGCAAGTAATCTTGATTTTCTGGGACCAGGGTCAGCAACCAACACCTTAAGTATGAATGAGAACTGCCAATCTGGCTTATATGGCTGATTAACTGTTTTCAGGTGTTAGCCACTGTGGGTACCTTTTTTTATTGCCTTAACACATCACTTCACCATAAAGGTTGTAAGAAGGTGGTTTTTTTAGGATAGATGTAGTATCATTCTCCTTTGTCCATATTACTTCCGTTTGGAGCTTGTAGTATAATTATTTTTCTGTGCGGCAGTGGAAAACTTTCTGCTGCAAACTGTGGATAATAATTGCCTTTTTTATGTCTCACTTGTTCGAAGGCAAGCTCTGGGAGACAGGGGCTGCTTTTTAACTTCCATTTGTGCAACTATGATAGATCTGGACAAGGGCTCCTAGAAACTCCTTCAGTACAAGTAGTAAAAACAGTAACAAGGTAATCCTAGCCTCTCAAAATATCTTCAAAGAGTCAACATGAGCTTTAATGTTTTAAGCCATGTCAGGAAGAGCCTAATGGCAGTTTACCCACAAGAACCTGATCTTCCTCACTATTGGCAGCCAGAGGCACCTAATGGCATGTTAAAGGCAGAACAACAAGAGAAGATCAATGTGACACAAAAAGAAGAAAAAGAAAGAGCCCAGTGGTGTGTGGAGAAAGCATTGTCAGGCTCAGGGGAAGCAGCTGCTTCGTCATCTGTAAGGCTCTGTAAAATACCACAATCTGAGAAGAATAGAAGAATTTTTAAAATAGTACTCCATTTTCCTTTCTTTAAAGATTTGTCACCTCCATCATTTTCTCTTCTGCAAAGTTCTGCTCCCTATCAAAGCCTTTTAACTTTAATATTAAAGTGACATATCGCTTTTTTCCTCTTTCCTTTTATTTGGGGGGTGTGGGGGAGGATTTGAATATTTTCCTTCATTGTTGGATTTATTTTTTCCAGTCTAAAGCTGGTTTTGAAATTCTAAGCAGAGTTAGAAGCTCTGTAGAAATTCAACAACCCTGTTTATTAAAAATAAATGAAATCTGTGATTTGAATCTCTGTCATACTCTAAAAGGGCATTAACACACTCTTTTCAACTGTTTCATTGAAAGCCTTTCAGCAGGTAAAGCAGGATTAGGCACAAGAGAAAGCTCACCTTCAAAGGTGTTGGGTCTGGTTGTCTCCCAAATACCTTCCCCCAGCACAGACTGCCATCCTCAGTTTGGTAGAAGGACACAGTCTTTCTCCTTCCAGTTGTCACTTCGAGTCTGTGTGAGTCTAGCAGTCAGCACAAATCATCACCTCTTAACAGGTACTGGATAAAGACGGAATGCCAAACTGTGGTTGATATGAGCCATTTCTTAACCATTCTACCAGGACCTGAGTGGAAATGGTAATAGGTGGGTTCACATTTAAAGTAAATCACTGCTAGAGCAGCAGAAGTTCTTACCCAGAAACCAGGGAAAATTATCCTGATGCAATGAGCAGAGCAAAGGACTCAGAGAGCAAACGGTCCCCATTGGCAAATAGGAAACAAATGGCCTACTAAGGAATACTTTCATTAAAGATAGAGAAACAAAATGCCTCTAACAGGCAGAGAAACTGAGCAACAAAAAGTTATTCTCAAAGCATAACTGTAATTTATAGTCTTTTCTTCCAGAAAGAGACCAGCCACGGCAGCTGGATGCCTTTCTCCTTCTCTGGCAGCACTCACCGACCGTGCGAGATTTTACAGCCATTCAAGGCCCATCTCAGCTGAGCAGGTTGGCTGTGAGTGGCCCTGGGCTCTGCTCCATCACCCACCACCTCCCATCAGTCCTCCTCCACAGCCATGCACATGTGTCACCCACACAGCACAGGGACACCGCTGGCCTCCCTGGGGGTGCAGAGGGCTCAGCTGAAGATGCCAGCTCTGCCTGAAGCTTTCTGACCAGCCCATAAAAAAAAGCAGATATCACCCACCTCTAAGAGCAAAGACATTGCATGGAAGCATGGGGACATGCTGACAGCTTTCCCATTTCTCAAGAAAAGTGACTTCTGGGTGGGGGTAAGGAGGAAACAGGCAGGGGTGAGGGAAGTAGGGGCGTGTGGGGTTTGGTCCCCTGGCAGAAGTGTGAACAGTCAAGTCCAGATGCTCAAGAACAGTCACAATGCTGAAACTTGAAAGGAAACAAGAAAGCTGAAATAGTGCCATACTTTTTCTTTTTTTCAGATCTGGGTTCTCCCAGCCTACACAAAGCCTAAACAACATTGTGCTCTACCAAGGGCAGAATAAAAAAAAAGACTTTAAGGCTTCCTTGTTTCCAATGGGAAAATCATTCCTCTTTTGTACTGGAAGTACATCTTGATAAAAAATGATGCTACTGATACAAGCTCATGCAAAATTTTGAAGGAATGATTCCCGAGATCCTTAAATATTTACTTCATAGGACTCAGTTAACATCTTTGATGCAGAGAAACATAAGGTTGATGCAGACAAGACCAGCAAGTTCTGACCCAGCTCATGTAAAAGTAGAATTCTCAAGAGCAAATAGCATCATTATCCATAAAAATGACATTTCATTTACTGTAGGTTTTGTAAGAACGCCTAGTCTGTTCACAGAAATCTGCTGTTGATTAGAAAAGCCTGTTTTCATAGGAGTGACAGAAATTACCTGCCCTTCTCTGTGTCTAGCATTCACTTTTCTCCCTTCATTTAGCTGCCCTGATAGCAACACTAATTTAATTAAATTACTGCAGTCTGCCCAGGCAGAGACAGTTACATCAATAAAGAAGTCTTAATAAATTTATATGTGGTATCAACTAATACTCACATCAACATGGTGGTTATACAGATTCAATAAATTTTTATTTCTCCCCCAATCACTAAGTTGAGGAACGTCTTCAGAATAGCTATAGCAAGCATGTACAATAGCTGGTAAATTTTCATATCAGTTTGATATGATCGATAAAATTGAGATGAGAAATGTATTCTGGGCTACTAACAGCCAGAAAAGTTTTAAAGGTGTAAGATGTTATTTTACTTGTGAGTTTATTTCAACTCTAAAGCTAGACAGATTTCAGACAGTGCACACTGACAAAATGACACATTCAGTGGTTCCACTTTGACTGCGACCATTACAATATTGCTTGATCCTCTCACTCTTACTCCAGAGATAATTCCTTTTTCTTCTTCCAAGCAGAACAAAAAAAAAGTGTGAGCCTGCCTTTTTGTTCCACCTTTGGGACTAGCACTAGGACAGGGGAAGTTGGCTCAGGATGATGTGAAATAACCAATAAATAGATGGATATATTACAGCAGAGCTGGCAATTACCAGTTGATAATGGAACTGTCAAGGGGTACGTAAGAAGGAAACATGTCTGGCTATGCAGAGCCCTGAGTAATCCATAATTTTTTCTCGCCTCATCTCCAAATAGTTTAACTTGTATTCAATACCATATAAAACTAAGCTCATAGTAGAGAGGCCGTGAGTTAAAGCATTCTTCAAAAATTTGGTCTTGAAATTCTTATAATATCTTGAAAAATTGTGCAGTTAATTTGGTTGTTCTTAAAAGTGACAGCAGTGGCTGTTTGAAGCTCTGAGCATGCAGTAGCCATTCTCATGAAGATGAAAGGAGGAGCAGAGAGCACAACTCACCCATTTCAGAGAATGCTCTTCACAGATGCAATCAGAGCCTTCTTTGTGGAGCAGGTGAGAAATTTTTCAATTAACAATTCCCGCCTCCCCAGTAGCTAATCTTGACTTGCTAAAATTGTTGTTAGGTTTTAGAAAAAAGTTAAAATTTCTGTGTTCAAAGTACTTTGTTTTAAAATTTAAGCAAAATCACCGTATGACTTTATCTGAGCTGTGTGCTCTAAAGACTTTTAATCCCAAACATTTTTGAGATTTTAATTTTGCACTGTAGCCAAAAGAAACATTTTTAAGACTTGATTATGCTCCCACTTACTGTTTGGGTTTTTTTTTCCTCTGACAGCTGAGTTTTGAACAGTTTGGTTCAATGAACAAAGAAATCACAGGTGGAGACTACTTGCAGTGTGATATTTCTACACAGTCCCATCTTTCTTCTCCAAAATGAGTTTCCTGCAAAACAAATAAAATTCCAAAATTCAGCTAAAACATTCCACCTATTTTTTTCTTACCAACTTTGACCATGTTATTCATCTTTCCTTCCGCTAACATATTCCATTTCCTACCTCTATTTTGATGTCTTGAAGTTTGCTAAAAGAGCTTGTCTACAAAAATACTACATGAGAAGAGTCAAATATCTGAGTAAAAGATAAACTCAGCTCATTAATAAGTTGCTGGGCAGGAGAAGTCGCCCTTGTCTTACTGAATCATTGCCGTGTGCTACAAACTTACCATGAATAGCTTGAGACGGAAGAAAGTAATTACTGTAGCACTTTAAAGCCTCAAAACTTTATGAAAATTTTAGATATTAGATGTTATTGGTCCTACTAAGTCTGAGACCATGAAAGCTGAAAGTTTGTCCTGTGAGAACCAAAGAAATACATCCCCATAACTCTGATATAGTAAAGCTTTACTGCCACCTTTTTCCAAAGCACAAGTTAGGGACCTTATTAAAGGAAGCATGTAAATCCAAAGCTATCTTCACTTACTCATAAAGGAACAAAACAAATCTTACTCTTTAACACATTCTTCCATTTGGAAGGCATTGGCAGCCAGTAGATTTTAATCTGAGTTTTCCAGAAAGACGATATCTACTTGATCTCTTTTGATAGAGCTCTCAGTGGAAATAGACGTTATGTCAACAAAATCGCTTATTTTCATCTTCGAATGATGTTTTGAAAAAGATGCGATGTTAAAGGTTTATTTCTTAGCTGAGAGGAAATGTAAGAAGGAATGGGACTATTATTCCATAGTCAATCTGAGTCTATATAATTTTACCTTCCTCTCTGGGTTATGACTTTCATTTTTGTTGCCAATAAATTTCAGGTTTTATTGTGGTTGGTGTTGGGTACCTCAGCCTGTTATGGCTGGTTATCTCATTCTCACAATCCATTTGATACAACCTAATCCATTAGTAGTGATTTTCCCACTTAGGACTGATGCCTTAGGTTTTAACTTTTATATTTTTCAAATCCTGTACTGCATAATGTGTAACTCTGAAGTTTCTTGTGGCCTGTTAACTACTGTTCTCTCATGCTGGTTGGACATAATGAAGCCTCTCTAGGTTTGCTCTTCAAGGACACCAGGCCACAAAATGTGTAAACTAAAGCCTGAGGGGAGGCAAACTTGGGGTAATTACATCATAAACTGAGGTTATAATTGGAGGATTAACCCTGATATGCAAATGGACTAAACTTATAAATGGGTGAAGAAGCCGTGACCCGGGGTCCATCTTAGGTGTAGCCTTTTTACTGCCTAGGGTGCACCTTTGAAGGCCCCTCGAATAAATACCTACTTTTATTCTCTTATTCTTGACTAGTCTCTGTGTTTTAGGTGGCCACCTCAAGGCATCAGGACCACAGGCATTATTTCCTCTCTGATACGTGAACAGACATAAAAATAGCTGAAAAAAATCAGGTGACAGACTCCACATTTTAGATGTCAGAGTCACAAGTCTTCTATTCAATAAGCAGCATCAACAAAACCTAAATTAATCATAACTGACTGTTCAATAAATCTATAAATAAATAAATAAAATATTCAAATGGCACAATGACACCCTGGGAGTAAAGAAGAACAGGTCCATGTTTCTCTCAGGAGAGACAAGTTAAATACCTCGCTTCATAGGTAGAAGAGATGATGAAACTTGGTTTCCTGCAGATCTGTATCTCAAGTCTGTGCTCTCCTCTGGACTCTCCAAAGTCTAAGCAACATGATTTCCATCTGCTTCTCTCCTGATGGGGCATGAGCCCTCTGCCTCCTCTACCTGACCAACCATTTTCACATAGGTGTTTATTATTTTTGCAGGGATTTATTGTTTTTCTTATCTTTACATTTCTGATAAACTTGGATGAAATCAGCTCATGTGTCAAAATGTTTGGGGCCTGTGTTAGCAGGATTGTGGACAACTGATCAGCAGAAAAATGCAGCATGTTTTCATATTTCATATTTTCTCAGAAAAAAAGCAAGCTAAAATAAAACCTGTCTTTGAGCCAAAAGTTGGACACACCTGTTATTTTCAGGGATAAATGGGTGGGGGAAGGGGGAGAGATGAAAAAGGAAGTGAAATTATTAAGAAAGGATTCATAGATATAGAGTTTAGGTAGAGATTAGAAAAATAAGAGGAAAAAGCCCCACATTTAATGGAGGAAAAAAACTACTGCCATGTTCTTTGGAAATGACAGCAGGACTGCTTTCCAGCACCCTGAAAACGAAACTCTGTGGCCAACACCCCACAAATGATCTGAAACACATTTGCTGAGAGTGAGAAAAGGAGTCACAGGCAGAATAGGCACCTTATGCCCAAGTTCTCCTGTCAATCATCCGTTAGCACAATTTTCATCTAAATGATTCTCAGTAAACTTTGGAAGCTCACAAAGGAGGAGAAAAAGAAAGAGGCAAAGACACTGAAAGAAGAAGACAGCTGTTTGCTTTTACTTACCAATAAAACATTATGAGTAAAGAAAGTAACAAACAGCTTTTATGAACATGCATTCAGCTGGGGTAATGGACTTTCTATACAGGATATGCACAAACCCTGGAAGTGTTCAAGGCCAGGTTGGATGGGGCTTTGAGCAACCTGGTCTAGAGGAAGGTGTCCCTGCCCGTGGCAGAGGGGTTAGAACTAGATGATCTTTAAGCTAAAGATCCCTCCAACCTAAACCATTCTATGATTCTATGATAAATAGGATGTTACCAGTGCTCCCAGTGTGAGTAGAATCATTGCCTCCCTGGGCTATGGTGCTCTAGAGTTTCTCTGGCTATTGCACTGTGCTTGACTGCAGTTGTTGCAGTTGAACAAAGGGGAAGATTGTGGAGGGCTGGGAAATGACTGACTCAAATCTAGTTTCTGTTAGTGCCCAGCTGCTGGCCTGTATGAAATTAATCTAGCTACATAACATTTCATTATCACTTTAATAATTAAGATCAGTCTTGTCTAGCTGGCTCTTTGAATAACATGGAAATCAGAGTACCACCCCAGCTAGAAATGGGCCAAACTAGTGCCAAAATCTGTACCACATTAAGCTTTTAGCAGGCTGAATTTCAAGGCACAAATCTAGACTGGTCTCATTAATATTTTACAGCAGATGAGCAATCCCCTTTCACAGTGAGTCCCAGTAGGCCGCACCCAAACGTAGGAGCCCCATTTCCACTTGGACAGAAATGTTGAACTCAGTCTCTCCTCCCATGGAGGTGGGGAGTGTAGGAAAAGACACCCACTTTCACTACATGATTGCTGTGGTGACAAAAAAGGTGTCCATAAATCCCTCCTTCAGCAGCATGAGACATAGGTTAAGGTATAAAAGGCTAGATGTGAGGCCAAGCGGATCTCCTGCCTTTGTCCACAGAAAGGAAAGAATGTGTTACTTATAATCCATGTCCTCAGTGATAGGTAGGCACCTGCCTTGTACCATCCTCAGCAAGCTATGTAGATATTTACCTGTAAAACTCTAATCCCTAAAGTTGTACAGATGAGATCCTGCAAATGAGATAAAAACACAAACTCTATTTAAAAGAAACAAATCCCTTCTAAAAGAAACTCCTACCTCTTCCATCCATGTCCAACTAAAATTTACTACCTTGACATAAAAGTCAAAGTTTTTACAAGGATTCAAAGACTGAACTAAATCAACTTTCCTTCTTGAGATACAATCCCATAAGAACAGGGCCGTTTGGTTCTGTGCAGCATACATGGACGCTGAAAGGGTTCTTACAGACCCGAGAAATCAGGCTTAGCAAAATAGTGTTTTCCCTCCTGACGTACTTACAAGCTTTGCCCTGGATCAAGATTGGTGATTCGCCGCAGGATTCGCACCAGTTCAGCCCTTTGCTTACCAGGACTGGCAGCACCAACCACCTCAGGTCACTCCCATGACTGTAGCCTGCCTCATGTTATCCTGAAAAGCACTCCCAGAACATGCTGACCAGGGAAATTATACTGCATAGCCATGACTCATTTACGCACAACAGCTCTCCAGAAAACATGAGGCAACTATTGGAAGAGTGAGCCCTTGTGGGGTTGAGTATATGGCAAATCTCTCAAGCTTTACTTTCATCCTGCTCTCAGTGCTGTGGGTCTCTGAACTTCATCAGAAAAAATCCTTATTAGTGATTCATCTCTGGGAACTCCAACTGATGTAAAGGAGAAAATGTACCCTTTGAAAAAGATCTGATGGAAATCTTCTCTTTCAAATCTCTCCTCAAGACCTACCTCTGCTGCGACATCTGTCAGCCAGGTAATGATCTTTACATGTTAACAGCAGTCAGGGATAACCCACACCTCTTACTAAAGGTGTTTTGCAGTGACTCATAAACACCATGCAGGGCCCACAGACAATTTATATCATCTTGTGATTTCATCCCCACCTTCTTTCCTCCTTTACAGTCTCCTTCCTCTTTAAACGTATTTGTTATATTCTTTACGAGACCCTGTCCTCCTCTGGCACTGGGGCAGTAGAATATGGTAGTCAGATGGCACTCATCCTGCAACTGGAGCTCTGCAGTGATGTCTGTGGGGTGTCTATGTGCACATACTTACATATAAATGCACACAGGCAAGCATATCTATATCTATATTCATGTGAGTATATATATGTGCACACATACATATGTGTGTGTATGTACATATATATACACATGTATATATACATATATATATATATACACACACACACTTGCCCTGCACCTCCACACATACCCTCTCCATTCTCAGAAAAATTACCTGGACCTTCCTGCAAAAGAGCTTCCACACACAAAATGGTTCACGCTTTATTTACATTCTTAAGCCTTAGAAATCAAAAGTAAACAAGCCAAAATTCTCTCAAGAACATTTTTAGTATCTGATGCGGAGAATATTTTGGTTTTAAGTGATTGAGTTAGTTCCCTTAAATACGTGCAATTACAATATTTTAAAAATGAAATAGCAGGATCAAATAAGAGTTTAAATCTGTCAGACAAACTCTCTTTAAGGAAAATGTTCGAACACAAAACTTCTAATGCTTTTTCTCCCCTTGGAAGTCACACAAAATAAAACTGAGAATGATACGCCATCATTCTAAGTGAATGTTAGGAGCTACAAAATCACTACTTGTTTTACTACCTCTATATACATTGTAGAATTGCTTACAATATGAAAGATGTTTGATAATAAAGTGTTAGGTAAAGCATGACAAGCTAAGCTGAGAATGGTTTTAGTCTATTAGTGCTAGGGACAGGGGTAGTTTATTGCTATGGAGGACAGCCAGTCCTCTTTGAAATCAGATGGAATTTTGCCACCATGACTTTGTCTGGGCCACTGTTATGGGACACAGAGCAGGGTCTCAGGTCTCAGTTTGATTACCTGGCTTGATAACTTCAACCATTAACACTGGTGCATGGAAAAATTAAACATAAGCAATAATGAAATATCATCTCATTATCACATTTGGGACAGAAGTCTTTCACAAAAGAGGCCCCATATGTATATGGGACTCCAGTAAAGTCACTGGTCTCTTTGAGAGCAGTTTTTTTGGTGACACAGCAAGCTCCCAGTTCACTCACAAGGGCAATGCACTATTCTGCAGGCTACTCCCTACACGGAGCCTACTGCAGTCAAGACTACAAACTTCTTATTTTGGATGTCCAGCTTCACATGCTTCCTTAGGAGGCTGTCAGTGACTTTTCTCCAGTGCATGAACACATCTCCTTTAGGACAGAGCAGCACGGCCTCTGCGCCATTAAGACTTCAGGCTTGACAGACTCCTGGTGGCAGTTTTGAGCACAGCACTGCTTTCCCTCCCCACCTGAAGGCTCTTTGAAAGTTTCACATCCAAGTGAATGCCACCTCAGTGGCAGATTTTTTAACAAAAGGAGCCAAGTGATGCTGAAATGAATATGGTCTAGGTTACAACAGAGATTTAGAAATTCTTTGGAATGGCCTGCTCCCACCCCCATACATGTCAGAGCAGCCTTACTGCTCACCCCTTCTGAAGCCACCCTGGTACCCAGGGACTTCACCAACCTATAAGACTGTGGGCCACAAACCAGCAACCAGGAGGCAGGTAAAAGCTGATACAATGCTTTCATCCTATGCAGAAGCTCACTGAACAAACCTGAATTCCATAATGCCTGAAAAAAAAACCCAAGTGAGTTTCACACTGTCCAGACAGCACGAAGCTGTCTCCTAGAGGAGACACCTCTGTTCACTACTGCCCTCAGATTCCCAGATAGCATTTCCCTTATCAAATAACAAGGAGCACTCTGGAAATTCACCATTATCACAGTCCAGATGAGAGTATAAAGGTCAGAGACAGACAATTTGTAAAGCTAAGTTATGCTAAAGAGAACACTATACTGTAATAGATTATTATGCTAAGAAGTTTGCTGCTGGAAAGCCTCTCAACATCTTACCATGTCTCAGAACTGATCTGAAGGTGAGGATTACTTGTCACATTCTGTAAATCAGGTGAATGAGTCTGGTGTACACAATAAAATTGCTTTTTTATTAGAAGCCCTCAGTTGTCGCTAAGACTGAACAGCTGCTCAGAGGACAGTAGTAGCTGCTGTGGCTGAGACACTGTCATTGTCAGCTCCTGTTTCAAGCCATTCGTGGTATTCTAGAAACCAGTATCGAAACTATGTGGCAGAAATCATTGCAATATTCTCAAAGAAAAATAAAAAATGGAACAGCTGCACCAAGCGATGATCTAAAATATATAAAAGCTATAGAAACCAAGTTATTCTAGTTGTCTACTTGCTTCTTGGACCAATACGATGTATTTGCAGCCAAATCTCGTGGCTAAGTTGTGGATCTTGTTTAGAAAGTGTCTCACCTTACTGACTAAAATCTGAGCTGTCACCTTGGACACCTGAGCCATAAGTCTCCCAAAAGCCTCTTTCTGTCTCTAGTGACATGCAAAATTTAAACTAGTAAACGATTTACTACTGTTGCTGAACTGCAGACCAGCAGTAAGTTTTCACTTACTAAATATTTTGCATAACGTAAAAGTTCAAATACTCTGTTATAATACAGGAGAAAAACTCCTGACCAGAACTTAAACAAGCTCATTAAACCATACTTGACATGCCTCTAGAACAAATTAAACCGAGGGATATTTCAAAATATGTCCTGAAAAATCACTACAAACAAGAGAAATTACTTCAAAATAACATTAGCTGTGCATAAATCTATCTATCCAGACTGAATTAGGTCTCCATTGAATATTAATGACATAGACTCACCACCTTCATCCTTTCTTTGCTGTCTCCTGGACTCTGGGGGGGTTTTTTACTAATCTACAGAAAGGGACAGATGTTAGCGTCCTTCTAACTAGCAGGCTTTTCCTACATACTTATTGAGAGGATTCACTTCAGAGGTGGTGAATGGCAAGCCAGGGCTGAGTTCCTCAAAGCACCCGAATCTGGGACAGGGATGAACCCAAAGTGTCCCAGAGCAAATCCCTGGGGTTTACCACTCACCACTCTGGCTATCTTTGTGTAGCTTACTTCACAAGGTATTTGTTTGAGGGGGAAAAACATCTGTCAACTTGAAAAAATTGATTAAAGAAATCTAAAGGAAACTGAAGCATCCATCTAGACTCTCTAAAAGAAAAAAAAAGTAATAATCGCCTACCATTTGGTGCAATGCAGTGTATTCCAAGGGCAAGAACTTTTGTTCTCTGGAATTATTTTTATAATGTCACCTCTGCCAGGGATGATTTAAGAGCTTCTAGATAAGGGAACGAATTTCATCAGAGGCAGAGAGATCACCTCAAGTCTCCCTTCAGCTTCTTGATGAATAAAACACCCTCCCCAGCCCTTTCTAGCACCTCACTGCTACATTCAGAAGTGGGACTTTAAAGCAAAGGAAATTATCAGTGTCTTAGGCTAAAAGCTATCTTTAAGAAATTGAGAGCAAACACAAGTGCAATGAGTAGAGATGAGTTGACTGAGCTTTAAGCAGCTTTAAAACTACCTTAAACCAGGTGTATCCAATCTACTCCTCTGAATGGCTACTACTCTATAGCAATGCTGCGCCTGGTGCAAGCGAGAAGAAATAGTACCTCACATTTGCAGAAAGTGAAAGCTGTTGTAGCATTTCAGGTGTCTTAGATGCAGGAATTGCTAATTGCCAATGCCTAATTGCCATTATTACTTGCATGTAGGAATCCTGTCTCTTAAACTAATTTATGCCACTTCCAATGATAGATACCGCTGGGTATCGTCTAAAAACATAAATAAAGCTTCAATACAAATTTCCCTCTCTGTACAGAGGAGATTCTGATTAGCCTCACCCACCAGGCTCCTCCTTTTTCAGTATCTACCAGTTCTTCTTAGTGAATGCCAATGAACAGGCATAGGAATGCCAGAGCTGGGAAATCATTTGCAATTCACTCCTTCTGCCAACAAAAGTAGCTGCTAGAAGAGGATGTCAATCTTTCTCCCCTGTAATCCTTCTGCACAGCTACAGTAAGGAAGAAGAATCCTAAATACTGCACATTCCCAGTCATGAGTCACCCAAAACAGCACTGTGCTGAGTGGCCACAGTCTGGGCTTGCATAAGGCCCTTGGACAGCAGCAAGGATGAGCCCAAAGTGTCCTGCATAAATTCCTTCAGTTCATCTCTGGATATTCTACATGTAGTTTATTTCGAATATTGAGGTATTCTTTTCTATTCTACCAGGATCTTTTCACTTGGAGATGCTTGATCTGGAAAGATATTTTGTACAAGTCTCCATAATCTCCACAGTCATCCTCCTTCTTATGTACAGACAGTGGAGGAGCAGCACTGTTGGGTTAAGTCCTGATAAGGAAGGCCCCAGTTCACACGCCACATACATTTCCTAACAGCTAATGTTAAAGAAAGGAACTCAGGCCAGCCCATGTTCAGAGAAGAGTGGTTAGAACACCGGAAAAATGGGGATTCATCTTAAAAGGGGACACTATTACAAAATTACTTATTCAGCTCAAAAAAAGCAAAGATGCCACATCCAGACAGAGGGTGCAACTGTGCTCCAACTGCTTCAAGAAGAAAACGCAAGAGAAGAACTTTCCAAACTCACAGAGAGTGTTGACATATGAAGAAAATGGTTACTAGGAAGTGAGATTTCCAGTCATCTGGAGACTGAAGTTCTGGAACTGATTTCCAGATAAAATATACTAGGAACAAAACAAAAAACCCTTAATCAGTTTTCAATACAGGGCTGGATGTGTTTGCAAAAGAGGGTTATTTGGAATGGTTTCTCACACAGAAATCCACCTCAGCACTCTGCCTGCTGTTTCCAAGCTAGGAATAATTCTCAGACATTTCTAGGGAATCAGAGCACACAAAGGCCGTTCTAGAAAACCTTTGGTCACATCACCTTCCTAAGAGGTACAATAAAGCAGTATATGCAAACAGTGCAACAAATTTAGGAAAAAATATATCTGAAATATTTAGGCATGAAGAAGCAGAAAAAAATTTAAGCTTTAAATGCCCATTTAGGGAAAAGAGCTATCTACAGTGCACAGCATATTGAAGGGCAAGGAATGCAATTAGTGCTTGCCGCTGTATTTCAGGAGGGCTTGATCATTTCTTCTTAGCATGTAATTTACATATTAATCCTGGAAATGTCATTTGTTTGTTCCTTGCATTATCACTCTTTGATAAGCACGTGTCATTGCTGCATACAAATAAAGAGCTTCCACCTGTCTGACAGAAAACACAGCCAGAAGTTATTTACAGAGGAGCCCTAGTCAGTCTGTTTCATACCATAATGAATCACCTGCCTCATTAGTGGGCACCTTTCCTTCCTCCACAGCAAGCAGGCAGAGAAAGATCCTGACAGCAGAGCTAGTACTGCTCACTCCATGCCAGGAAGCAATACACGGTATTTTGCTATGAGACCAACACACAGATGTGCTGGATTCATGCTCATGTGCCTCCTCAAGGCACCCCCTTGAACTTATCTTCCTTACAAAGAACAAAACTCAAAACCCATCTTTGAAGAAAATCAAGGCTTGAGAGGGAAAAAGAAAGTCCAGGAGAGTCAGAGCAGAAGTGCTGAGCTCAGCAGAGCCACAGCCTCCTGTTAGTAGAAGGTTTTGAGTCACAGCAGCCACCTGAGTCCTCTGACACAGGCCATCCTTTGATCACTCAGTCAACAGGGAAGAACAGCATTAACTCCATCTGACAGAATGGATATAAGCATAAATATTTTAAGACACTTTGGTCAAACTGAAGGTCCATTCATTCCTGTGGCCAGTCTCTGGCTGTGGTTATCAGCAGATGCTCCTGCCAGGAAACATGGCACACAGAGAGCCCTGCTGACCACAGCTGATATTCCCAAAAAGCAGGTGCTTGAGGCTGCTCTGTGGCAGAGTTTGTTCTCAATGGCCTTGATTCTCCAGATCCATCCAATCTGCATTTCTACTTTTACATCTGACACATCATATAGCAATGAGCTCCTGAGCTCTATTATAGGCTGTGTGGAAAAGTACTTCCTCTTGTTTGTTTTAGGCCAGATGTCTGATAGCACCATTACACTGTCCATACTGCACAGGCCGGGAGAGACAGGGAATGATCATCTCCAGCTGAACTGCGCCACATACATCTCAGTAGTCTCTTTCCCAGGCTAAAAGCTCATTTAATCTCCCCATGTGCAGAAGCCATTTCAAATTTCTTGTTAACCTTATTGTCCTTCTCTGTATCTTTTCTACTTCTACTATATCATCTTGAGACTAAGGGAGCTCTCTATTCAACACTGCATATATGTAAGAGTGACAAAGAGCTATTTTATCTTCTATTCCTTTCCTTATAACTTCTAACGCTCCATCTGCCGTTCAGTTATCAATAATCATTATAATGATTTTTTTTCAGAAAATTATGTATAATAACTTCAAATTGACAGAGCTAATAGGGAAATTACAACTTCATACATATATTTGAACTGGTTTTCCCAGATGCATTATTTAAAATATCTGGGCCCTAGACTTCACCTGCCATTTCTATTTTACAGTCAGTTAATAACAAGGAATCTTTCCAATGATCTGTGCAGTTGTTCTGAGTTTCGGTTATTCTGAAATATTTCATCTGATCAAGCAGCAGTTGTCACCACATCACTCTCCCCCCTCCTCAGATCACTAATGAATACACTAAACAGAACAGAGGCTGGAGCTGTGCATACTCCTCTCTGTTGTGAAATAGAGATCATTTACTCCTGCCCTGTGGCTTCTTTCATTTAACCAATTATTAACCCGTGACGTTTGAATATCATCAAGACTCTATGGTTAAAAATATCATTGAAAGTCTTTTTAAAATTTTTTTATTAACTGCATCACCCTTACATACATATTCTTCACAGAACTACAATAGATTTGTGAAGGATGACTCCAGTCTATGAAATGTGCTTTGACTCTTCTCGTTTATGCTGTGTTTCACCTCTACTCTTTTCTGTCATTTGTTACAGCTTCTACCAATTTGTCCAACACAGAAGTCAGAGGTACTGTTCTGTAGTTCCTTGAATTCTCTCTGCAACCCTTTGATAAAACTTGGTGTTGTATTTGCCCCTCCCGAATCATCCAAAAGAAAAAATCATTTTAAACAATAAGTTGGAAGCTACAACTAATTGTTCAGCAAACTCAACCCTGAGTTCAGCAGGTACACACTTGGCTCATACTGCCTGATACCATCAGTTTTATTCTTCCTTTTGCACTGACTTTTCTAAAACTCTTCTGGTGTCTTTTCATATCAAGACAGTTCCTTAGACTTGCCTCCTATAAAGGAAGGTTGTATGGCTGGGCATGTTCCCCAATGAATGTCAAAGAAAAGAATTTATTTTAAGCTTAGTTCCCTGCTTTCTCTGGGCTCCCTGTATTTCTCTCCTGCTGAATTTGAGATGTCAGTATCTTCATTCAAAATCAGTTTCTCTAGTTCATACCTCTTCATTTTAGACTTTTATTACTGGTAAAAAAGCATTCATATTCATATGAGTTTTTACAGTACATATGAACTCGATTGAGTTTTCTGTCTCATGCTTTATGAGATTTTTATTTTTAATATTGAGCAGTGAAAAAATGGACCTTATTTGCCTACACTTGATCAGTTACACAGCCTCATGTTTTATATCATCCTATGCCTAAGAGTAGGTATACTGCATCCCAGAAGATTTAACCACCTCAATAATGAAAGGTAACAGCAAAAATTAAAAATTCAAGACAGTTGGCTCTTTTAATCTCCTGTAAATTAGTTGTTCCCTCTCCTCCCCCCATCCCCAAAAAAACCCAAATTAAATGCCCTCTGTATTTAAATTAGAAGACCGCATTATTCAGGTATAGTCTTAAATGAAGAAGGAAGATTTATGTTTCTACTCTGGCTTTACCATAGGTCTCTGAACAACCAGTAAATGTTCAATGTCATATTTATACTGCCACATGCTGTGATTTTTCCTGCCTGAGAGACTCCATGGCATACGCCCTCTGCTCATCCGCAGTTGTGAAAATATTTCAGGTGCCATTTGTAGGGTGAACCAAATGAAAGGCATGAAAGCACTAAAGAATCCTTTTAAAACAACACAAAATACCCTTGCTGAATTTACCACCACCATTTCAGTGCTTACTTACAAAAAAAAAGAAACACAGCATTATCGCTCTCCAGTGATACTTTTTGTTTCACCAGATATCAGCATTGGATATTGCTTTGATAATGAAGGTGACAAATTATTTCTATTCACAATTCAGCATCCCCAAATATTTTTATATAAATTGCAGGATTTGCAACCATTTACTTTTAAGTACGTACTTTCTAGCAGCATTATGTCTAGACCTATCAACTCTAATGGCCATTTTACACAGGCCTCTTAAAAAATAAGTTGGCGATCATTTCAGACGTATTTATCTACTGAGAAACGTCTGACTTTAACAGGCCTACATTGATATTTTTATTTGATATGTTGTTGTATAATACAAAGCATTTTTTGTTGGGGCCTTCCCTCAAGAAGTCCACATGGGGCTGGTGCTCATCCTCAGCTGCCTGAGGCACAAAACCACCAAGCTGATTAATCCCCTGGCTCACCACTCAGGCATCTACAACTCAAAATTACAGTTCTTACTTCTTACCCTGAGCATCTGACACTAGGGAAAAAGCATACATAGACACACAAATCTATACATAATATATGGGGGGACCAAAAAACAAACTTCAGCAAAGAGTGCATGCATTGGCTATAGCTCACCAGGTACAAACTGTCTCCACACCTTCGAAGCAAGAACTCTGAGGAAGGTTGGTGTGTCACTCCAAGGGAGGCCTGAAACCATGGATGGAGTGGCACGAAGGTGTTGCAGTCATGCTCTGCTGAAATCAATGCACATTTGAAACAAAGGATGGAGCAGCACAGCAGTTTTTCTCTGCTGAAAACAATGGAGCTAACAGGAACTAAGCCAAATTATCCAGATGGTAATCAAAAGCTGAAATTTGCTTCATTAACTCAAAAACACATATTACTTTTCATGCCCTACATAAGCTAATGAGTGAAGTCACTCAAAGTCCATCTAAACATGAAACTGTAACTTTACATTTCCTCCTCCCACAAATAAAATAGTGTAAATATAGACTAAGTAGGGGGGAAGGTTAGAGAAGACTCCATTGTAACTTCTGGGATCTTATCAATGGGCTGAACCTGTGTTGTCCCCATAAGGATGCCAGTTGGGTAAGAATGTTATTCTGTGTTCACTAAATGATTATCTTGAGCTAGCTTTCATTGGTAATTAGAGCTTGTCTGGATATTTCTTCAAATTAATTTTTGCAGTCAGTATACCACCGATGGCAATCTCTGAACCTTAACCTGTGTCTTGGTTTGAAAGACAGGCGTCTGCTTAAGTGAGGCAGAAACCCCCTTTGAAGTGGGAAATGCAACCCCCCTCCCTCCGGATTATTATAACTTTGAAATTAAGGGGCTTTCAGGCAAGGATATGAGAAATAGGAATAACAGTTCTTTACCAATTTATATANAGGGTCTGGTCCTCGCCTGAAGGTCCAGCGATGCAGCCCCTCGTCCTCTGGAAGTCCAGCGGAGAGAAAAGCTCCTTCTGCCTGAAAAACTTCTGATTATATCCAAGTGGGAAATGTTCAGTGCCCCCTCCTGGGCAGAGCATCTCACAATGGGGTGATGAGGCACTGATGGGGCCATTAACAGGAGATAGTTTGGAGTCCCTTATCTATGAGTCCTTTGGCAAGGCACAAATGCTCCCATTAACAGAACAGAGTCCAGAGGGAGGAGGCAAAGAAACACTGCCCCACCTGGTTTCACAGCTCATGAAGATGGTAATAGAATATACTGCAACCCAGGACAACCTGTCACAGTCTTCTATTACCAGTGTGTTTGATAATAAAGTGTGCTATTCCATAAAGTGTGAGTTTGGGTCCTTCAAGGGTGCTGGCAGCTGCTGGCAGTGGATAATATGCTTGACAAAAGTGATAATAAACCAGCCAAGAGTGGGGACACTGGCAGTGTGTGACCCTGAATTATTGGTCAAACCACCCTGTGATACAGTGGCTGCTTAGTGGGGTCCCCATAACAGAGCCCTGGCAGACTAGTCAGGCACAAGGGTCTCATCTTCCCTGGGGGTGCTAATAGATTGCTCAAATACAAAAGGTTCAAGGAAATATCTCCGTTTCACTTGACAGTATATAACTCTTACAACCCAACAACTAACATGCTGCTTGCAGTTTTGGCTTGAACTAAAACCCTGAGGAAGATTTTCACAATCAATACAGAGAAGAGCTATCTTGAAAGCAAGTAGAGTCTGGTCACCTTTAATAACTCGTGTGTACCTGCAAGCTTCTCAGGCAGCTCACAGGAAAACCACAAAACCACTGTGAATGTCAGTGAATTTATAGAGAAAGCGTGTATATACTTGGCATCATGGGAACACAAGTTCAAGTGCTCACTTCCCTTGAGGTGGGTCAGAGACATACCCCAGGCTGCACACACTGAGGGGTACCTGTGCTACCCAGCAGCTGGTACTTGGGATGGAGAATCTCATTTTCTTAATGAAGAACATTGGCTGAGATAAGCCTTCAGAGAAAGGCCAAAGGTGGGGAGAAGGGCCTCCATTCTCCGAATCTCATCCCTCAGCAGCACGAGCAGACAACAACCGAGCTTGGAAAACTGTGAGAGTTCACAGAGCTACCAGTACTGGGGGAGCAGCGCTGAGATGTCTCACTTAAGTAAATGCTCCTGCAGATGTAGGCACCTGTTTGTGACTTGCCTCAGCACAAAATCCTGTAGCTGCCAAAATATATGATTCTATCTCTCTACGAATCTAAATGGGGCTACTCACACAATTAAGGACTAATTGCATGAGAAGGGATTGCTTGATGAGATTCTTAGGCTTGTGTGTTTCTGGTCAAGTCCTCAATAGATGCAAATTAGCACAGCTTCAAAGAAATTAGTTAAGTGATGCTGAAGGTGTGGCTTCCACTATTTGTGTGTTTTAGAGAGAAGGCAATACAGACAAAGCAATTCTGAGTGAGAAACTATGTCTCTACTAACATACTAGTAATAGATAAAGGAGGTTGGTATGGTACAATTTATTTGGATTTTCATTATGTTCTTTTTAAGACTGTTAGGAAAACTAATTAGTCATGAGTTAAATGTCAAACCTCTGTAGTGGGATTTGAAACTGATTAAAAGATACAAAGGTAGAGAACTAGGCATGTAAATGGTAAGAATTTAAAGGCAGCTATAGAGAGCTAGTACTATTTAGTACATTTAAGTGATTAGTAGACAATCAGGAGATGATTATGTGGGAGTCTTTTGAGGACAGAAGAATGTTGAGGTGCATCAAGTCTGAAGGAGGTTTCAGGAATTAAAAAGGATGTAAGTACATAAGCAGATAATTATCTCTAAGACAAAGTAACACTTAGAAAGATTTATCTTAGAAAGAATGAGCACTGTCACCAGCAGTCCTGTCCTTAAAAGCAGCTCGAGCAATTTAAAACAAGCCTCAGCTGATAAGTGGGAGAAACCTATTTCCTTCCACAGAAAACATCAGTTTGCCTGGTCATTACTAAGGCACAAGCCAACAGTGGAGCATCTCTGCTTTCCCTAAAGGCTAGCAGAATTGGGATTGTTCAGTCTGGGCAAGAGAAGGCTCCAGAGAAACCTTTCAATACTCAAGGGGCTTATAAGAAAGACAGAGAAAGACTTTTCAGTGGTGCCTGTAGTGGTAGAGAAATGGAGAATGGGTTTAAACTGAAAGAGGGCAAGCTTAGATTAGATGCTAGGAAGGAATTCTTTGTGGTGGGGGGGGAGACACTAGAACAGGTGCCCCAGATAAGCTGTGGATGCCCCATCCCTGGATACATGTAAGGCCACGTTGGATGGGGCTTTGAGAAACCTGGTCTAATGAAAGGCAGGAGAGCTGGAACTAGGTGGTCTTTAAAGCCCTTTCCAAACCAAGCCATTCTATGATTCCCTTCCCTTCCTTTCTCTACTTCCCTCTACTATAAAATCTCTGTGGGCTGAACCACAACCATTCTGCACCTGTTCACAGAAACCCTTTGCAGCTGCAAGTGTCATTCTGGGAGAAGCAGCAGACTGTACAGGCAAACAATAGTTATTTTAGCAAATTTTCTCATGGCTATTTCATACTTCAGGCACAACAGCTTCAGAAGATAAAGGACTCTTGCATACCAGCATTTATACAAAAACTTCTGTTCCCCACTGACCTTGAGTCTTGTATATCTGTGGGAGATGCATGGTATATAATAACAGCAGTGCTGTGGGAAGTTCAGTCAGTCACAGCTTACACACACAGGTAAATGCATTTTATTAACTGAAAGCTTTCATTTTCTCTCATAGGCTCACAGAAGGCCCTTATGGCATTTTTGTAAGGAGAAAATGGAACTGAATAATCTTTCAAGAAAAAGAAAACATAAAGCTTACAATTAATTCAGCTCTATAAAATGATGAACGTGGGTTCAAAGGCCAATTTAAAATCTTCAACATAAGATCAAAAAATACTACAAAAGGATGTAAGTATTTTTAAATAGGAAAGTTCTCTTCCAGAGCCAAACCACTTCACAAGTTGACAGCTTTCTGTGTTCATAACCAGCAGCTTCCCTTTGAAGCAACTTTCACATTGAGATCTGATGGAAAAATGCAACATTACAAAACAGAAAAGTACCATAAATCATGCTTATTATTTTGAGGGCTACAAAAATACAGTCACAGATAAAAGTCTCAAGATGTGCACAGCCTAAAAAACTTACTAGTCCCTGCCTTACAGAGATTCTAGCTGATAGATAAGTGAACAAAAATATACAGGAAAGCAATGCAATAAGAAAAATTAAATCCATTAATTAGCAGCCTGTTTTGTGGGGTCATGTATAAAGAAATTAAAGCAACTGTTGTGAATTGTACTTTTGTCTCTAGGACTATTTTATTTCCACATTGAACTTGCAAATTTTATTTTTTTTTATAAAAGAATGCTGGCACTTCAGAAAAAAAATAACAATATGGGGCTACTTCCATGACTTCTAGAACTTACCTCATGAGATTAGCTGCCCAGAAATTACACTGGAAATATGGGACCTGCAAAAGAGAGTATACCTTTATTCAGGTCCAACGGCTTGATATATTTGCTGTTTGGAAGGAAGGATTTGTTCTTGAGTTTATTATAATCTGATTATGTGACACTGCACGGTACCAGGAATAAACAGACATCAAAGACAGTACTGTGAATGCAAGAACAGCTGAAAGCTTTAGCAGAGACACTCTGAAAAAACAGGGAGAAAGGACATGGCAGAGACCTAAGCAGCATATATCTCCAAGTAAGGTGTGCCAGAAAAATTGAATGATTGTAAAAGAAGAGGTTTAATTCTGACAATCTTTTAACTGTGAAGAAGTGGATGTGTCTCACAAGTTTTCACTTAATTTGGGCAGATGAAACTACACGGTGAAAGAACTTTGCCTTTCATGCAAAAGTGTGACTCCTGGCTGGCTGGCCCCAGGCTGGACATCCCAGGGCTGGACAAGCTGTTTTGATCTTTCCCAGGACCCCTGTCCTAGAGAAATATCTTAAAAATTAAGTCACTCCCATTCAATTTTAGGTAATGCTTAAAAAAATGTAAATAGCAGCCCTTTTTCTTCTATCCTTCTCCCTCTCTTCCCTTTAACATCTGCCAGAGCATCTATGCCTTGCTGGTTGGGACACTCACCTAGGTGGTGGGAGGTGATTGGAATTCTTTCAGGTGGAGAAGGGAATGGAATTGTATTCCATATAGAGTACCCTGTGTACTCAGAATTACACTATAAAGGTTACATGTAAGGAAGTCGCTGCTACTTTCTCTGCTTATGTCTTACAGGACTACTGTTCCACTTCTAAAGAAAATTTCTGGGACAATCTACTTACTTCAGTGTGTCTGGAGGGAGGAACCTTCCGGGAGGCACAGGAAGGATGACTATGAGTGCAGGCAAGGATGAGGATGTGTGATGGAAGCTTATTCCCCATTGCCCCTCAATGAGATTTGAGACAACTTTGCCCTCCAAATGCTGACTGTGGATTCCTTATGAGACATCCAGTTCTTAGGTGGGCAGAGAGGAGAGATTGCAAGGCTGTCGATTCCTGTATGGCAGTAGGAACCTTAAAGCTGGACTATACACAGAGGCACACTGTTTCCCAGCCCCCAGACCTGTTGGTGGACCCAGACCAATGCTCACTTCACTGAGTTGTGTCTCCTGGAGAGCCCCTGAGGTTGGCATTGACACACTATGAGTAGAATGTACAGAAATCTACATTGCTGCTGGTGCCACGTGGGAATTTAAAGGTTTTCTGTCACCACTGGGACCAGAAAGTTTAACATTCTTTATGAGCTCTGTGTTTTCTCTCTTAAAAAAAAGTTAAGATACTGACATTTTATGCTCCCTGATTTGCATATAACTAAGCTACACGGTATGGTAATTTTTGCTTTGTTTCTTTACACATTATTTCTATTGTTGTCATAGCCTTTTGAGATTTGCCATTTATGCCCTAAGCACTAAACAACCCACTAGGATGCCACTTATCTTAATCTTTTTCGGACATTTTTCACATACAATGTTCCCTGCATAGTGACAGACTCAGTATTGTTAAAAAAACAGCAGGAGAAAAACCCAATTAAACCTGCAATTTTCCGCCAAGCAAGGCACATATGCAGTGTGCCCACCAAATGACTTGCTCTGTCCTTGCCTGTACAGGACATATCTACAGGAGGATTTTCTCCTGGGGGCACAGCATGTTTCATTTCCTAAAACTGCTACCTTTCTGCAGAAGAGCAGTATAAATAAAACTTAACCATAATGGCTTTCTTCACCTCAGATATAGATACTGAATTTATACGAAGGGCTAACATTTCAAAAGGCTCTCCAGACCTCTGAAAGCTGCCTGGGCTTTCAGTTGCAGCTTCGTTGTACACACCAGAAGAGTTACTGCTTCCCATGTTGTTCAGGCTATTTTGGTGTGCAGCTCCTCCATATGTGGATAATCATTTAATTTTCACATATGCAGGAGGAAGACTAGACAGTTTTATGTTCACAGAACTGGACTCCTCCTTTGACACCACGTCTGCTCTTTAAAACCAATCACATTAAGGAAGTCTTGGTGTGATTCACAGGGAATCCAAACCCTGATTTATAGCAAACCTAGGGTGCAATTTGTCTCCCACCCCTGCAGCTGTCCTCAAGCTCAACGCTTTTGGTAAGCAAGTCTTCTCCATTTCCTCCATACTCAAAGGGGCATTTTTTGATAGAGGTATCTTTCTGCTCAGTTGTTCATCAGCATCTCCCGTTTCAGGATGGGCTGAGTCATTTGTCTCTCTGTCCAACAATTAAGAGCCTAGATCACTTTCTTACTCAACAACTAACTCCAAAGCAATTAACACTAAAACAGTTGAATCTTACCTCCAATAGAATCACTGCTCTTCAGTTACCATTTTTATGTCAGGAATGATGACACTGTGACATAAATCCCAGGCAACTTGGGTAAAGTAACATTCCTCTGAGAGTGTCCTGGTTTTGGCTGCAATAGGATAGAGTTGGTTTTCTTCTTGGTAGCTTATTCAGTGCTGTGGTTTGGGATTTAGCATGAGAATAATATTGATAACACACTGACGTTTTGGTTGTTGCTAAGTAGTTCTTACCCTAGGTCAAGGACTTTTTGCAGAACAGATTTTCTGCATTTACAAACAGTCAAAATATTGCTGATGGCTATAAAGACGGAGAGGAGAGACTTCTCGACTGTGTAGTGAAAGACATGGAAATTTGAGAATCTTCAGGACATTCAGTAAGTTTCACCTTACTCACCAATGAAAGAAAAGCTGAATGTCTCAGGCTTCTCAGATTTCTTGCCAGAACAGTCCATCTGGAGTGTTATGACTGCAGAGCAAACAGTAACATTCAGAACTACATATAAATTCTGTCCAACAGAATGGACAATGGAAAAATCAGCTTCCTCAGTTGAAAGCTTTAAATGCATTGACAAAAGCAGCTGTGCCATCCAAATCAAATAACACAATCACTCAACCCTTGCCTTCCTTTGGATTCGGAGGACCACAAACATCAGGCTTTGGGCTGCAAAGCTTTCCTGTGAACAGCAGTAGTAACAGTGCTACCAGTTTCTCCTTTACAATGATTTCCAGTTTTGCCAGTGCATCATCATCTGGAAACATTGCTGCTTGTGAGAGCATTTCTGCTGGTTGTAATCCTCCTGCATTTGGGGCTACACCCTAGCAATTGCCTAGCAATTCTTCTGCTGTGAACTCTTCAAGCATCACTGCGTTTACAGCCTTTGGAACATTTAATGCTGTAGTAGCAACTTCTGCCTCACATTCCAGCAGAATTTCATTTGGATAGACTGCCAGTGTCTCTGGACATAACATCACATCAGCACCCTCTGAACCCACAAACAAGAATACATCAAAAAAGTTATTTACACCAAAAGCAGCTGAAGAATTTGAAGCAAAAAAGATTGCAGTGGGAAAAAATCCTCTTAAGCTACCACTACTAGAACTTTCTAATGTTTAGGACTTTCTAAGTTTATCCTGAAATAGTATATTTTTGTAATTTCTCTGATAGGTCAAGTACACAATTTTGTGTTTGAGTAATGAAAAAAAAAGTGTTTCCATTTCAGTTCATTTTTGTTTTATCTTCTGCAATAATAAACTCTCAGGTAAAAAAAAATTAACAAGGCCAGGTTGAATGAGGCTTTGAGCAACCTGGTCTAGTGGAAGGTGTCCCTTTTCATGGCAGGGTAGTTGGAACAAGATTATCATTAAGGTCCCTTTCACCCCAAACCATTCTATGATTCTGTGACTTTTCAGTTTTCCATGCTCTGTCAGTGAGCAGGTGCACCAGAAGCCAGGAGGCAGCAAGGCCAGGACAGCTAATCTGAACTGTCCAGGGGGATATTCCATACCACAGAATGTCACGCCCAGTACCTAAACTGGGGAGAATTTGCCAGGAGGGGGAGGTCATTGCTTGGGGATGGGTGGGCAGAAGTCAGTAAGTGAAGAGCAATTGTGTTGTGCATCACTTATTTCTCTTGGGTTTTATTTATATTTACATCTCTTTCTCCTCTTCAATAAAATTTTTATTCTTCTTACTGTTATTATTATCATGTTTATTAGCAGTAGTATTATTACATTTTACTGCATTTGAAGTCTTTAACTGTTCTTATCTCAACCCATGGGTTTTACCTGTTTTTTCTGATTCTCCTCCCCACCACACCAGGAGTGCACGGGGGAGTGAGAGAGCACTTGTGTGGTTGATGCCTGGGGTTAAACCAGAAGAGAGTCAAGAGTCCAATAGCCCTAGGTAACAATCTCTATTCCAACAATATTTATGCACATATAGCTAGAAAGCAATTAGATAAAATGCATGACTGGTGATAGAAGTGACGCCTTTCTGCCAAACTGTGGCTCTTACCATTACCCAAATGTGTCAGGTCCCTTTTCCCTGTGTTCCTGGAAGATGACAATCCTGGTCACCCAGTGGTCTGTCTTCAATGGGACAATGGCAGAGAGTATTTGCTTAGAGTGGTAACCAGCCCAGAAGAAGGGCGCTTTCCATTTTGCCTGGGTGAGAGCTGAATTTTGACAAAAAGGAAAAGCACCTCTATTCCTCCCCAATAAGCACATATGTTTCCTATCCAATGGCTCATCACCTGAGCTCATGAAATAGTCTAGGATGCAAGTACCACTCTTACCTGAGCATCAAGAGGATGGGGAGGTAGTGACACAGTTCAGTTTCCACAGGCTGTTTCAATGTATCCCTGTGGGATGTCTATTGCTAATACCAATCCTACACACCCAAGGGTCCCTATTAAATTCAGAATGAAATCAAGTACACGGCATGAGCTTAAAAATTTTATTTCCAGGAAAGGTACTTAACACTGGGTCCAGTGTAAAACATGACACAGGATTTGGGTGCCCAGCCTGTTCATGAATTGCTGAGTATCACTTCCCTGGGAGTCTGGAGACACCTTGTGTGGAGATCACAGATAGGTACTGTGTTTTACAGACAGTAAGTGCAAAATCCATGAAAGAAGCCATAGCAACCACATCTTCAATAGATTGACTTTCATACTTAAGATAGAACATTTCTTCAAATGCATTATTGTGTGGACAACATAGTGATGCTTGGATTTTTAAACAGGAATCTCCTTCAGCTGTTCTAAATAGCAAGAGAATAAGCATACAAATTAAGATGGATTTGCTATGCAAATTATCAACCTAGCTTTTTCACTGGGAACAGTGAGATCATATTAGCATTACCATAGCCTAGCTATTCTGCTCCTCAGCAAGAATGGCTCCCACACCTCAGCTATCCTGCTCAGGAAACTGCCCTTCACCTGGACTATCTGGCACAAGACAGCTTTGTGCCCCGTGCACAAACCCTGTTTGTTGTGGGAAGTACAGCCATAAGGAAAGGGAAAGTGATGCCATCCCAGACCAAGCTGTCAGCCCACCACAAACTCTCTTACCCAATATCAGAAAATAAGAGCTCCTAAAAAAATGTACACACATCTTCCTGGAGGTATCTCTTGGATGAGCAAGGACAGAATCAGCCAGGATTGCTTGATGTAAATGACAGCCCTTTACCAAGTTCTCCTTACTTAAACTTTTTCTTGCTTCTGGAAACTTGATATAACATTACTTTTATTAACCCAGGGCACAGCAAAGGAATAGCTGAAATTCAGCAGCTACATCGGCATCAAGAAATGCCCACAGAGGAGCATTCCTCATCCTACAGTCTAAAGGTAAAGCATACATCACCAAAGATAAAGGGACACTTTTCCTTTTATGCATGCAAAAGATGAAAATTGCATTTGAAAGGCCTGAATGTGTTCCTAGAGGGTAACACAGAAGGGAACACAGCTCCTTTCACCTTCAGGAAGTGAAGCAGTCATTTATGCCAAAACCTTCAGCTGGGAAGCTACTGTTGGAATTATATCAAGCGTTTGACTAAGGACACAAATGTACATGAAGCCCCATTCAATATTTGGGTGACAGTGTTTGCTCATGCAAATTATATCCACCATACTCATTCCCAGCTTTTGTAAACATCAAAAAAAGTTGTGTTTTGTGGAGTTTACAACTTTAATATTCAGATACCTTGTTTTGTGACTTTTGTTCCCAATTGTTATCTCTTATGAGCCAGGGTTGTTTGCATCAGTAAGAAATCCAAAACAAAGCTAGCAGGGTCAGTCTTCTGTCCCCCTCACCAGAACACTACACTTGCATCAAAATGGCTCAGCATAAGAGAGAGCTTAAAATTCTGAGCAGATCAAAATTACATGTATAATAGATTTTTTTTTTTTACTTCTGTGTTCCTGTTTAATAGCTTAGTTCATCTACTGAGACTAAAGAACAGAACAATTTATCTAATATTCACTGATTTACTGGAGTTTACAAAACCATCTGGAATCAGTTTTACTTTGTGTGTTCACATTATTAATAAACTATTCAACCGCATTTTTCTCTGTGCAGGGGATACGGGCCAGGTTTATGTTTGAATCACATGTTTGTATTTGTGGTCCAAATCCATCAGGAGACAAACAACCACAGTCATTCTCCTGCAAACTCTTTAAATTTTCTCATTGGACACGACATGGACAACATGCTCTAGCTTTACCAGAGCTAAAGTGTGGCAAATCAACAGAGGAATGGAAAAGAAGGAAAATGTGTATGTAATTTTCAGAGTTAAATTTGTAAATTATGCTCTTCTTTCTTCTGTATTTCTCAGTTTCAGAAACTGCATGGATTACAGGGAAGAGAGTGCTCACTCAGGAGAATTGTTAGCACTTTTTCAATACTTAGCCTCAAAACCAGCTAGAGAGAGAGCAAAATATTGTTTCTTCTTGATAAAACATAAGAAAGGATTTTAATTTTCCTCTGGCTTTCTTGCTTTTGGCTGATTTATTGTTGTAGACAGATAGGTTTATAAGCAATGAAGAACAATGTTAAGTTTATTCAGAACTGAGTTTATTAGTCAAGCTAATCCTAAAGCTTTGGAGGAATTAAGGGATTCAGAAAGGATATTAAAAGACTGTTTTGATAAGCCCCAATCAAAATATTTCTGGAGACCAGAAATCTAGGCATCTTCCTAAGACAATGAAACAGATAAAGAAAAACTTACCTTCATATATTTTAACACTAAAGCATTCTCAGAAGTGCTAAAACTTCTGGCCAACCCAAAAGAGAATTGCACTGAGAAGAAACTAACTTATTTTTATGTTTGGCAAACTTTTTTACTAATATTCATTTTAATTTCTTACAATAATGTTCTAAAATATTTTACAATACAGAGTGGACTATTTTATTATTTTATATATTTTTCTTTCACATTTTGAAGACAGCTCATATTAACTTCAGGAAGAAGCATGTCTTCACAATCATACTAAATGTTTTACTCTATTTTTTAATGTACCCATAGGTTCAGAATCAAACAATGAATATGTAACTAAAAATAAAAGTAATATTTCTATTTGTTCCAGACCTGACCTTTTCTTAATAGATAGCACAGGTAGGATCCATCTCCACTTGCTACAAAAACAGTGACTTTAAGTTACATATCTGATTCTGGAGAAGAATCTGTGTCCATGCATGTTTTAGCAATTGTCAGATTCAAACTACATTATGTCCCACCACAATGTTCACATTATTTCATGAGCAGATCCGTTTTATTTGCAATTAGTTCTTCTCTTTTCTTGCCTTGCTGTAACAAACACTTTGTTCTCTCTCTCAGTGATTGAAAGAAATGGAATGTAGAGAAGCCAAAGTCTGTATCTCAAGTGACGATCATTTCCAAAACAGCTCATGTGCATCTTATCAAAGATGCCTCCACTTGCACTAATAATTTCCTGAAGAAATTTGATTGCAATGAACCAAAATGTAACATTTGAATGAAGAATTATGGTCCACTAAAAAAACCAGTATTTCTAATCAAATAACTTTCTTTCAAAACCGAGTAGAAAATCCTAAATTCATTCAATATACAAGTCTAAATTATCAAAAGCATCTAAAGTTTAACACCCTTAATAGCCCAAATACATTTTTAATTAAATTTAGAAGCTTAAATGTCAGTGACAATCAATTACCAAAGATTTTGGTCCTTAAAAAGGCAGTATGATGTAAAAAAAGAACATTACGGAATAACACATTTTTTGAACCCAAATACCTTTAAGAATCAAGCTACTTGCAAAACACCTCCTTTGAAAATGTGAAAAAGGGAACTCAGACCAACCCAGTAAACAAATGGTCTGAAGAAATTAGGAGTCAGTTTTTCTCCTCTATGGCACTAAACAGAAGGTACATTTTGTTTTGAAGTGCTTTTCTTCTCTATGAAGGACACAATTATACTCTGTTCTAGATAACAATATGAGGAAAGAAATGGAATTATTTCTGCATGTATTCTCCTGAATAAATGTTGGGCCAGATTTGTAAAGACACACATTAAATACAAAATCAACTTATTCAGTCTTCGATTTCAACAAGAATTTGTTACCTGGACCATGCCTCTTGTCCAATAGTTAGAGCAGTAGCTGGGATATAGGAAAAACTTATTTGAATCCATGCTAACTTATCGTTAGAAGGGATGGAAGGGATAATAGGGGATATTCATACTGCTTAGGAGGAAAACAGAGGTGCAGTTGAACCTGGAGCTCTATCCTTACTTTAAATAATTCAATAAGCTTATTCAATTTTAATTATTACTCTTGAATTGAAGCCCTGATTTTTCAGAGAAAGGAAAACTTACTTCAGGTCAAATGATGAGATGTCTGTTTCCTAGCTGAGATTTTTCTAGAGGAAAGCATAGTCTCTAGACATACCAGAGGTTCAGGAGGGTGCCTTTTCAAGCCAGCAGACCTACCTGTAATACTGTCTTAATGGCTAGGAGGAAGCAAAGAAGAGAGAGCAAAAGAGAGATACTTCCACAGATTCGTTTGACAGGAATTTTCTAACTTTATCACCTAAAAGTCAGCTCCCTAAATGTCAGCTAGTCCCCTGGGCTCCTTTATAGTCGAAAGAGAGAAAAAGGCACCTCCAGGAGACAGTTCATCTCAACCTAAAGTAGATATCTAAGACAGGTTCGATGAATCACTACCCCATTTTTTTCTTATCCTATGGCTATGAAGGAAATATGACAAGTAACTTTTCACTGTCTGACTTTGTCAAGATGAATTCTGACTTAGCATCACTTTTCACTCCACTCTGAAATGTCATTTGTGGATTTTCTTTGCTTTTGTGGTCTTTGTGACCTGGTTCCCTTTCTTGCCAAGCTTTGTGATGCCTGACCTGACCTCACTCACTGCCATGAGCCAAAGCCCACTGGAAGATTCTCTTTTCTGTGAACGATCTGGGATCAGACCTTAAGGGCAAATCAATATGAGGGCAAAGGCACTCATCAAGATTATGGCAGAACAGCAAATCAGTTTAGTCCAGTCATTGCAGGAAAAGTTCTCCCTCAAATCTTTAAGATAGGGCCAATGTATTGCTTATCCCATTTGAGTCCAGAAGGTCTAGCAGTTTTTTGACTTTATATCTTGTGCTGTCATGCATAACCTGATAAACTGCATCAAAATTGCTCCATATGGTTGTCATTCACTTCTGGCCAGTAGAAAAGCCAAAAAAATGTGCAAGACTCTCTCAGAAACCTGTATTGCAAGAGTTTTCCTGCAATAGTCTGGTGAAAAATGGACTTTCAACCTGAATTCTAGAATTCATTCTATTCTGGAATTCATCAGATGTTAACAGATTTGGGTAATACATAAAAATGTTGTTAAAATGTGTTCATGCTTGTCATGAAGGGGAAATCACATGACTAATTTAGTGATTTTTTGCCCTCTCCTGACAAGAGGACCAGTTCACCACTATTCCCAGTATCATATAGCAGTATCCAAGAAAGCAATCATAGAGAGGCTGCATTCA
This sequence comes from Oreocharis arfaki, assembly GCA_013398015.1. Classification (NCBI taxonomy): domain Eukaryota; kingdom Metazoa; phylum Chordata; class Aves; order Passeriformes; family Paramythiidae; genus Oreocharis; species Oreocharis arfaki. The sequence goes on along the minus strand of VZRR01002040.1, from coordinate 117,184 downwards.
GTGACAATGTACGAAAACTTTCTTAAATTCTTAATTTTTCCACTGTAAGAATAATGGCAAGGTTTTCTTACTGAAATCAGAAATAGTTTGTGTTGTGCTTCAAAATACCTTGTATCATTCAAAATTATGGGGAAGAGAAGCCAGAGGCAAAAATAATCTTGAAAACGTCATTACTAAACAAAAGTTGTCAATCATGATATGAACATGACAAAAATGGCAAATAAAAAGATAGACCTTGACTTGAGAACATCCATTCTCTCTTCACACATGAGAAAAAGTTGTCATACAGATAACTGTCTGATTTCCACATATTAATAGAATCCTCACTGGAAGGCAGCTTTTATCAGAACACAAACATGAAATATGGAAACATCTTTGTAAGTTCTGGTCAAAGGTGGCCCACACCTCAAGTAAATGGGTAAAGATGGGTTAAAAATTAAATCCTAAAAAGCCATAGAAGTCTACCTGAGAGCTTCCAGTTCTGCAGATGCAAAAGGGTAAGAATAAGAATAAAAAGTACCATTGCACCTACCATATTAACAATAACAACAATTTTGTGAAGAAAACCTATTCACAATTTAAAATAATTTCTAAGCAGATTGAAGGAAAACAATTCACACTTTTTCTTCAGGTATGTCTACCAATATAAATGGCTTCTATCCTTCTACCTGTATGAATCCATGTGAGTTAAACACAAAAATGTGAACTTCAGTAAACCAATGTTCTTTACACAATTGAATCAAAACTGAGGAATCTTTATCACTTCCTCTTTATAATTAAAAGGGTAAAGACACAGTAAAAACTACCATTAATGTAAATATCATTATTATGAATTTACTATTTTAATGAAGGAGGAATTTACAACCAAACAAAAATATTAGCAAAAGGAAAGAAAGAACTAAGTCACTTCTAAAGTTACTCTGTCTTTCTCACAAATTTGGAGCAAATGGATGAGTTAAACCTCAAGCTGGACTTCATTGTTCCTACTAGTTCTCTATTAATGAACACATATGTTTTAAGCATAGTCAAATAACTCTGAAGTACTTCCTATGGTGTATGGGCTTTTCCTGCTCTCTTTCACCTATTCACATTTGGGAAAAAAAATCAGTTAATCTCCTTTATTTTCAAAAAAACCCCTGTCTTTTCTCAGTTTAAAAGCCAAAGGCCTTCAGGGAAACTCACTATACAGAAAAATCTTCAGCAGATCCATTCCATAGCTCTGGCCAGCTTCAGATCCCATTAGAAAAATTACAAAGGGACTTTGAAATAGTGGACCATACAGTCCAATACTAATAATATTTATGACTGCAATCCCAAGCATCTAGGAGCTGAAGCCCTCCCTTTTATCAGTTAAACAAGACTATAATACATGCTTACTCTTTGTGGATTGTTGCTGGTGTTCCCGCAGGACACCGGGATGACACTCGCTAAGGCTATAGCACGACTGGCCTGACTGACCCCACACATGGTGCACCCGGTTCAACAGCGCAGAGGGGCTCCTGTGCCACACGTGATCAAACACTGTCCTGAAAAGACATATGATGGAATGTCCATTTGACCTTCTCAGGAACATTATTATTAAAAAAAATGCTGATGAAAATCAATTGACTTTTGCTTTTTTATTTCCTCAAATTTTGAAATCTTCATTGGAAGCAATCAGATACACATGAACTACAGTGAAACACGAAAAAATTAATACTTGTAATCTATCTCCTGGCTTACAGACCCAGGCCTTCAGGGAACACAACAAATCCACATCATCTTTCTAAATGTCGGTGTTGTGCTTTGACCTCTGGCTTAGATATCAGATAAAAATCATGCATAACCACATAACTCCCTAGAAATCATATTAAAACAGATGCTGAAAAGAGTAATTTTGTTGAGTGAAAGTCATAATGAACTTGGACAAACATAAAGGTCTCTTCCACATCTACCTTTTCCTGCTAAAACAGAGCTTAGGCAATACATTGCCTGTCACTGTAGAAGACATTTATTGTGCATGGTTGCTTGATGCTAATTTTACTTTCATCACCTAAAGCCCTTTCTGGTAAGAGATATGTGCATTTATAAGTTACTTTCAGATCTAAGGACAAAAAGCACTAGCTAAAAATACTATCATCATCACCACTGGAAAGGATTCAGAAAACGTGAATCTTTTTGTTTGAGATGGACTTAAAGTATACACTGGGACTGCAGAACACAGCTTTATATACTAATGTAAAGTCGTTACTGAAAATTTCAATGCGGACCTAATGAAACCATCAGCACTGAGAAATTACACACCTATGTTTTGCATCTAATCCATACAATTTCTATCTTAGCAGTTCTTAAATTGGACAAATCTTACAGGAATCAGTCTCCAGAAAAAAAGCTCTCCCTTTTTCGTACAGTTATCACAGGCAGTAATTATTTACATATTCCAAAGTCATTTCTCTAGCCAAGATAAGGCAGTTTTGTGTCTCCAGGTCATAGCCCTGGACTGGAAGGTTATGAGAAGACCCTAGAGCCTAGAGCTATTGTGAGAGCACCTAACAAAACTTCCCACAGGGCTCACCAGCTCCAGCCTCCTGGGATTTGACTCCAGCTGCCAACACAGGTCTGGGCCCACAGTAGCCTGTCCTCCACGCTGGAGTTTAGCAGTGGATAAACTTAACAGCGCCCTGTCCACATTGCTTCACTACCAAGGCTGTAAAGCTGCATGTGCATTACTGACGGGGTTGTTTCTCCCTACTCTGTTCCTATCAGCACATAACACCATATTTAATATAATGCTAAATTTTGAGTGATTTTCACACAGCACATTAAAAAAGTATGAGCAGTGAATTTCAAGCACTTCCACACAGATGGCAATGCACTGTGAAAAACTATTCCATTTTCTCATATTCAGATAAGAGAGTATAAATGTCAAATAAACTGGAGATTTTCCTCTGAGGAAAAGAAAAATGCAAAAAAAAAAGTTAGAAAACAATGTCCTGAAGGAGCCTAGCAAGCCCCATTTATCACTTGTTATACAATCATCCTTATTGCAAGACAGTGGGTTGATTCACTGGAATATGTCATTCTAAACCACTTTATTTTGCAATCTCTTACTGCCATCTTATGCCATTTTTTGTCACTGCACAATCCGTGACATACTAAAAATCGGCAAAGAAATACATTTTTACACACAGCATTGCCTTTCACAAGCATCTGTGATCCTATCAGCACATTATCATCTGGCCCTCATTTCTTCAGCCCCAATTCTGCAAGAAAGTATTGAACACTGAATTCTCTTTGAAGCTGATGAGAACTGAGAACCCCCAGCACCTCTGAGGATGGTGTTAGAAAGGTTAATAAAAAGCTCTTCCCTTCAAAACTATTTCTTCAGTTGCGCATTGCTTTTCAGATATGTGGCTTGACTCATTTGCACTGATTGACTTCAGGGAGCACAAAGTAAATGAAGAAAGGACTGTAGCTTTCCTTCTGATTAAAAAAACCAAAAAAAAAAAAAAAAAAAAAAAAAAAAAAAACAACAAAAACCAACCTTATAAAAGGTGAAACCAGATTCATGGTACACATCATTTGCTCAAAAATAATTTACAAAAGTTGATGATTTAAACAGCATTAAATGACAGAACACCAAAATGAGTAAGGCACAAGGAAAAATAATCCTCTAAAATGAGCAATCATATTTCATGCCACATAAACTCCATTTTCGTAACATAGATTGACTTCAACTGTTCCCATCTATTGCAATCCCATAGCACAACGTTGCAAGACAACTAACGTTTGTATTTGGTTTTCAATATGTGCTACAGTAACTCCTTTTTAACACACTTCAGTGATCACTTTCAAGGACAATACAGTCAAATGAGAACTGCAAAGTATTTCAATATTTGGCTTTCCCTAACAATGTAGCAATTACTGTATCTCAGTAATACATCCACAGGAGAGTCATTTAATGTAGTAGGATCCTACTATTTAAAAGTAAAATTACCTTCTTCTTTGCTCAGTTTCCTGAGAGACTACTATTACCCAAAAAAGGACAAACTGATGTGATATTCTCCGTTCTGAATTACACATCCGGCTCTGCAGCCCCCAGCAAAGGAAGGACATTGACCTACTGGAGCAAGTCCAAAGGAGGGCCATAAAGATGATCAGAGGGATAGAATACCTCTCCTATGAGGAAAGGCTGAGAGAATTGGCATTGCTCAGCCTGGAAAAGACAAGGCTCCAGGAAGACTTTACAGCAGCATTCCAGTGCCTTAAGGGGGCCTGCTGGAAAGCTGGAGAGGAACTTTTTACAAGGGTCTGTAAAGAAACGACAAGCAAGAATGGCTTTAAAACAAGAGCAGGCTTGGATTGGGTATTACGGAGAAATTTTTTACTGTGAGGATGGGGAGGCATTGGAACAGAGAAGTTGAGAATGTCCTATCCCTAGAAGTGTCCAAGGCCAGGTTGGATGGGGTCCTGAGCAAGCTGGCCTAGTGAAATGTGTCCCTACCCATGGCAGTGGGGTTGGATGACACAACATTTAAGGTCCCTTCAAATCCAGGCCAGTCTATAATTCTATGATTAGGGCCCTGTTACGACCCCCTGTTCTGGGGCACACTACAGTGTGGTGAAATCTAAAGTTATAGGTTGCTGCATTCTGCTTACTTGCAAGGAGAAAGAGTGAAAAATTAAACCTTAAAACTCCCCAAACATGCCAGATTGGTATAAACAGAACCATATGGTTGATCTTGCAATCACCTATTTTCCTTAGTATTTGTATAACTCCCTGTGGTCTGTCTTTTTAAAGTTCTAATCCACCATTTCAGGTGCAAAGTAGGGTCCCTCCTGTAAAATAGGGATTATTACAGTCATACATATTCAAGGTCATTCAAAATATTGGAGTTTTTTTTTCTCCACAGATCTAAACCTAGTTAATTAAAGACCTTATTAACTCAAAAAGAGGAAGAGTAAATATAGAGAAAAATGGCATGGATGAACAAGGCAAACCCATTTCTCACTGACAACACTGGTGTCCTGAAAACTGAAGGGAAGTACAGTTAGCAGACATGAGGTCCAGTTACTACTAAAACATAACAAAACATTCAACTTTTTAAACAAAACGTAGTACCTTAGAATCATAGAAGACTTTGTTTTGGAAGAGACCCTTAAAGGCCATCAAGTTCAACCCCCCTGCAATGGGTAAGGAAACCATTCACTCGACCAGGTTGCTCTCAGCCCAGTCCAGTCTGGCCTTGAATGTTTTCAGGGCTTGGGGCATCTGCCACCTCTCTGGGAAACCTGTTCCACTGTTTCACCACCCTCATAATAAAAAAAATATTTCCTTATATCTAGTCTGAATCTGCCCTCCTTTAGCTGAAAACCATCACCCCTTGTCTCCGTCTTTCCAGCAGGTCCCCTTTAAGTACTGGAATGCTGCTGCTGGAGCCTCCTCTTCCCTAAGCTGAGCAACCCCAACAGGCTCAGCTTGATATGATATATATAATACATTTTTATGTGCTGAGGGGACAGAGACTATTAAGATTGGAATTCAACTTCAAACTTGGTCCATAGACATTGTAGTACAGAGACCTACAATAAAATAACTTGCCAGCTTAATTTCAACACCAAGCAAACACATATTCTAAAGGAAAGCTGATGCATTTCTAAGGCTCGAGAGTATTCTACATGCCCCTAGGCATGCATAAAGTGCCCACGGAAATTTTACGTAAAAACTAAAAGTTTCATAGCACAGAGAAAAACAAAGTTCTCCCTCTATTGCAAACAAAACTTTTTGTTTGAAAAAAAAAAAGGAAATAACACCCAAGTCTTTTCCTACGTAACTTACAAGGCTTTGGAACTGATCCTGACTATTTGTTAATTTTAAAAAGTGTTTAAAAATGTTAGTCTCTTAATGACAATGGTAGTCTGCTCCATTTCACAGCTACTTCAAAACTGCTTAAAAGTTTCTTTAGAAATCAGTCATCTCTACTTCTGTATTAATTTTACACTTAATAGCAGCATTGCAAATCTCCAGATTCATAGTCCAAGCATGCTCACAAATGTTCTCTTGAGTTGCAGCTTTCAGATTGTAGACCTCTCTACCAATAGTTAGAACTACTGTCCTGGCACAATCTGCTCTGACAGCTCTTCCTCTGCCATCCCTTTTTCTGGCATTTGCCAAGTATTGTCCTACTGTCACTGTAGGTCTTACCTGTTCTCATTTTCTCTCTCTGGCATTTAGCCATCTTTTAATTAAGGAGCCTCCAGGGCTCCTCAGAAGCATTTTTATAGGCAACTTTTCCCATGTACATTTTCTCTTGGCTGATCTTTAAACTGCAATTTGGCTTTCCTCCTGTTGTATCACTTAGATTTCCACTAACCCAGTTGCTGTTTCAATTGCAGAGGATATTCTGAAGCTATCTCAGACATTCCTGCAAAATTTTTGAAATATGATTTCTTTAAATCTCAGTTACTAAGTGATCTACTTTCTGTGTTTAGTTACTCACTTCCAAGTCATACTGCACTACTTCTTCTCTTCCAAACCTTGGTGAATCTTCCGCACCATTGGGTAATAGTCTGAACGCTACTCTAAGTCTTTAATACTCCGCTTAACTTTTCTGAGGGAGCAGGGTTAGGGTTTCCAGGACAACATTTTCTGAGGAAGGACATAAAGAAGAGGGTGGTAACACAGCAAATTCAGTCCTCCAGAGAATTCAAGAAATGTGGGTAAAATCTGTAAAAGGTAAAGAAGAAGATGAAAAACACATCAGTTGGATTGAGTAGAGTGAGCTGGGAAACGGAAGGAAGCAAAACCTAGAGGATATAGACAAAATCCAGGGTCTTCAAAAGTGAGAATTTGAACTCTCATCATGGAAAATCTGAGGGGTAATAAATGAAAGCTTGCCAAAACCAGAGCAAGAACATCACTTTCTGTTGCCTTTTTCAGTAAATCCTAACGTGTGGAGAAAAAAAGTCTTGGCACAGAAGTTAGGAAGACATTTCTAACAGCATTCCATTTACCCTTTTAAGGTTGTCACTGTGTCGCTACCTGTTCTTTTTCTGTCTTTCATCTCCCTGAGCACATAAAAGCAAAGAAAGCCTTTTGCTGTCAGCTGCCCTGGTCTGAGCCTCCCACCTCTGCTTCTGCTTTGCACCGAAACTCTTGCACACCAAATTTCAGCTGATTTCTGAATTGTCACACCTCCCAAAGCTATTCTCACATCTCTTTCTTTCATCATCTACAGCGTGATCTCTGGATGGGTATGTTTTTAAAAGTATCTGTTACATGCAACTTTACAGGTTTTTTGTTTATTAATTATTTCAGATCAATAGGCATAATTGATAGTAATCCTAAAGTCATCATGTAGCTCCATAACAAAACCACAGTTACATCTTATTGCAAATATTTTAAAAAGGCAATGCCATGTACTGACTATTTTTTCTTTTAGAAAAGATGAGGATCACCCAGTGACCAGCCTAGATTTAAAGCAATCCATTCTTTACCTTTTCCTCCACCAACTGTGCAATAGTAACATCTCATCTGAAAGATAAGTAAGAAAGAAAGACTAAGGAAAGGAGATCTTCAGCCTGTGTACAGTCAAAATATGAATTTCCTTGATACAGGTGATTCAAATTTTGAGGTCAAATCTAATAATGAGTGCCTGGGTGATTTAATGAAAGCTAACATTTGTTGCATACCATACCCAATTAATTTTGTGCTTCAAGACATGAAACTGTAACTTTCCCTCTGGAAAAGGAAGCTGCTTTTTCTCTGTGTCATGGTAATGTGACAGTGTAGTTCAAGATCAGTAGGTCAGGTTCAGTATCATTAAACAAATAAATAATATATAAGACAAGGAGTATTTATTATTTTTTTTTAAAAAACATTTCCCAATTCAAGCTTGGATAAACAAATTTAAGAATTGATTTTTAAAAGTTTTTTTCTATTGTGTAATTTCCATTACATTAGAAGAACTGCAAGCCAGCAGACAAATTCCAGGAATAGGACTGATATAAGCTGTCCTGCGGAAAAAACAGCCCTGGGCCCAGACCCTTCAGAGTTTAAGGCTTGTTGGCAAACCAGTCTATACCCAGCAGCAAAGAACAGGATGTAGAAACTGAGTCCCAGAAAGAAATCTATTTGGTATAAAAACTCCTTTCCTTTGCATTTTGAAACTGGGACAAAAGTCTCTGCAACCAGTTGTGAGAGAGGGAAGTCACAGAGATGGTGCAGAAGGAACCTTGACAGATATTAAGGACCTGTGCTTGTGGAAAGAGGGAGACTACGGACAACAGTGTCTCTTCCTTGATGCTGATTATAATTAAGTGCTGAATCAGTGCATTCCTTGAATCAAAAGGACATATCAAACACAAGACAGTGAGGACAGATAAGGTTGTGCAAAAAATCTGTAATATCAGACGTTCTTTTTAGAAGAAGTGGGTAGCCTAAAATCTGCCAAGGACTGCTTGGAAAAGAATAGACTTGTTAATTTCCAGCCTCTTCTAGTCTGCATTTTCTGTTAGTACAGGTGACTGTCCTGGGTTGCAGTATATTCTATTACCATCTTCATGAGCTCTTGAAACCAGGTGGGGCAGTGTTTCCTTGCCTCCTCCCGCTGGACTATCTTCTGTTAATGGGCCCATCAATGCCTTGCCTTGTGACCCACCACCCCATTGTGAGATGCTCCGCCCAGGAGGAGGAACTGAGCGTTTCCCACCTGGATATAATCAGAGGTTTTGAGGCAGCCTTTTCCACTAGACCCCCCAGAAGACAAGAAGCTACATCACTGGACCTTCAGGCAAAGACCAGACCCTTTTCCACAAGACCACTGTTTCACCAGAACTATNATTAGTAAAGAACTGTTATTCCTATTTCTCATATCCTTGCCTGAAAGCCCCTTAATTTCAAAATTATAATAATCCGGAGGGAAGAGGGTTGCATTTTCCATTCCAAAGGGGGCTTCTGCCTTCCTTAGCAGACACCTGTCTTTCAAACTAAGACAGTGACATATAATTTCATCCCTTTTTATCAATCAGAATAATCAACCAATAAAGATCTGCCCAAGAACATCAAGAGGTGCTCCATAATGTGAAATCTTTCCATCAAGACAACAGAAGCAAGCTCACTTCTAAACTTTTGAAAGCTTCGTGGCCTTTTACGGGGGTCAGGACACAGGAATTACTTTTGTTCTTAATATCCAACATTCCATAATTCTCTTCAGTTGTATGGTTGCCTCCACAAAGCTTCTTTAAAGTGTTGCTGCGGAACATATAATTGGTATAACTGTCAGGCTCTTGGTGGTGAAATTATCAAGACTTATTGCCTTGCTAAAAAGGAGTATTTGTGGGAAATTAACACCCAGATGTTTAGCAGCGCTTTTATTTGAGACGCATACACATGTGTTCATTCACAGTTATTGTGAACTTCTAAGAAAATATAAAATTATAGACTGGAGAAAATATGTGTTCTTTCCTTCAGAACTTACAAAAGCTCAGACAACATTTTAAATAAATTGTATTAAAATTATTAGGCATGTAAATTTTAATGAAGGCTTAACTATAAGCCAGTATCTTAAAGTTACATTTTAATTATCATGTTCTGTAGGACTAACTTCAACTTACGATTTTATTTATAATTTATTTTTTAAATATTAATTCTTTTGAAACATACATTTTTGGCAAAGATTTACTGCTTACAGAGAATAAATCCTCGCAAATGCAATACTGAAAAACACTTCAAGGACCCACTTACCCTTTCTGTAATGTTCATGCCTTTGAACAGAGACTGTGACTTTTTACAATTTTAGGTGCTGCTGAGCACAGAACATAAGACATTTCAGTGATGTCTACCAGAGAGAACAGATTTAAATCTTAGTTCTACTAGTCTTAAACCTAACTTTCTCTCTGACAGCATTATTAATATCAGTATGTTCCACGATCTAGGATTTCATTCAGTCGTGACTGAAGACAACCAGCCTCTTAACTGATTTCAGTAGCAACTGTATTAAGTTCTTTATAGTTTTACAGGAATGGACAAGAATGATGTAATTACGTCTTTTTTGTACCGTGGGCTTTCAATCAGTAGATTAAATCAACACCAACAGCTAGCTACAATCATAGAAGAAGATAATTGAGATAATTGCTCACATTACATGTTAAAGTTCACTTTTAAAAGCAGAGTAAAGAAATCTCCACTTATATTAACAGGACCAATTTAAAACTAGAAAAAGTCAGATTACATCTGCACTCAGCTTGAGACAGTAGCTTTGTATGGAGTTACCTCCAAAACTAATTATCTTGTCAAATCACTACTTAGGAGGAAGCCTGTTTAAAGAAAAGTAAAAATGTGATGAATCTGTTCATATTTTCCAGCAATACAGCCTCTTCCCCTACTCTGCAAATTCTGGAGTGTGTCTTCCAGCAAGTGACATCCAGAGCAGAGACTCATGGACTGACACCCTGAGCTACAAAAATCATTAACAGCCCTTGGAAATTCTGGAGGCACAGCCAAAGTCAGAAGACTGGAGGCATTTCCATTCCTCTGTAGACTTCTGTATGTTGTAAAGGGCAAACCTCAGCAGCCTCAACTCCTGTGAGCCCTGGTATGCTCCTCTCAAGCCTCGGCAAGTCTGTTTTTCTCATTAGTCCATGAGGGGAAAAAAGCCTCCCGAAGACATACATTTCCATAATATAGGAGATTTCACAGAAGTCATCTAAGTTCTACATTGGCTCCATCTTATCCAGTAAAATTTTATCTTGAAAATAAAACATCAACAGGGACAGAGCTTCTAGTGTTGGTCTCTTTTTCTTCCATGTTTCTTCTTAAAAGATAAAAGATACTCAAGTAAAAGTTTAGAACTCTTCGGTGTTCATTATTAAGAATTTAGTAATCTGGAATTCTGACCCAAAAAAAAAAAAATTAAAGGAATGTTTTCCATTTTCTTGGATCTAACCTTTCAATTTTGAGTTTCGTATGGTTCTGAAAAGGTATGTGGGATATTTATTCGCCCTACAGAGTGATTGTCAGTGCCATGTATGAAGTGAGTGACAGACTGATTTTGCATAAAAACGTTGCAAGGAATAACCAAGTATGCATCAGTACAGCACAGGGCCTCCATTCATTAAATGTTTTGCAGCACACGAAGTCAGGAGCTGAGACACATGAACACAGAAAGACATCAGTCAACATCGCTACTGCAAATTGTCCTTTCACAAAAACAACATCTGGCAGCAGCTGTAACAGAGATTTCCTCATCACATACATTCCAAACCTTAAAAATCTTACCTCACTAAACAAATCCAGCTCCATTGCTAAAAGTCATAAGCAATGTAGCACTTCACTGCTACCATACAGAAATAGATCCAAACATAAAACCATCTGTTTCCTGAGGAAAAAAACAAATCCCACACACAATTTAGCACTGTCTCTATTTCCTCAGAGTCTGTAGTTAAGTTTTCAATTTCTTAATTCAATGATAAGTAAGCAGAACAATACTCACAATTAATTTTTTCCAACTCTAAAACAACAGCTTAATTCATCATTTTCAAAGATGCCTCCAACTCAAAATGTAAGTCAGGGAAAGCTTATTATCTGTAGATTTGGCTCTATATTCAAATTCTGAGTGACAGACTCTCTCAATACACGTAAACTTAAGCTTTCCAATGTATCTTTAAAGAGTGCAAAGCAAAAATGTGGCTATAGTAATTAAATGATCCCTAGCGTATGATGTTCTTATAGTGCATGCTAACCACTCAGTAACATTTGACCTTGTTTCACAGAAAAGTCTTTTTCCATAGATTAGTTTGCATTTCAGGTAATTTTATATCGGGCTTTAGAAAGATCTTTTGGGATTTATCCAATTAAGCTCTTAAATATGATACCTTTATGCAATATTTCTACAAGATACACTGTGTTCCCCCAAATTTAAAAGTCACACAGCACTGAATTTTGAAGCGTGTAACACCTATGAGATTTCACGGCATATCTACATATTGAGTATAAATATTTCAACAGATTTTTTTTTTTATGGGCTGTCTCATAAAAAGGCAAATCATTTTTAATCAATGGTGAAATATGAATGATCTTGAATCTGAAAAAAAAATGGAGAGTACACAATTTGGCTCCATTACATTATCCAAGAGTTCTTTAAAAGCTTTATCAACAATTTCTTGATAAGCACCATTCAATACTTAGAGTATGTCGATTGATACTATTACATATTTAAGTAATTCCTCTACAAACATCTTGGCTAAACAAAAACAAAACAATAACAAAAAAGTACGTACAGCTGTGACAGACTACTTTCAAAAGCATTTAACTTTCTGTTTAAAGAAAGAATTTATTTCTGAGGAATATACATTTATAATTTCCTCTGTACTCATTTTCCTTTTTGTATTTTGTTTCTTAAAGTCAGCAGTGCCCAGAATTTATTCATGCGAGCTCTCAAATTGATTTATTTTAAGTGCCTAGGCACCGATATTTTTGGATTCTGCTACAAGCTTCTTCCTTATCTTGTCATATAACTTTGATCAAAGTCATTTGCACTCAAAATTTTAGGAGTCTCTACTTCTGGTTGTTCCTGCTGAGAAACATGGAGTGTCATCTCCAGAGGTAATGAATACCTAAGAGCTTCAATCTGTTTCATTTGAAGCTTTAAGTGTTCAGCAAATATGGAGAGAAAACTAGATTCAAAGGCAGAAGTCTCCAAAAGTCATGAAGCATGCAGAAGTCACTGATACCTTTTAAGGCAGATGTGATATTAATGGCAAGAAAGGAAATTTGTACAGAAGCTATCTAATGACAGGATGTGAAGCATACACCACACCAAGCAGAGTAATGAAGGGGAAAAAAGATAGGGCTTCAGCTCCCTCAATATTTCTGCTTCCTGACACCTCCAAAGGATCTTTGTCTGAGTTTAAAAATCAGATCTTGATGTTTTTGCATGCCATGTTTTTATCTAGGAGGAGAGTATAGCAATATTTATCTGTATCATGTAACACAGACGTTCCAATATTTCCAATATGAATTCCGAAGGCTGCAAGACCTTGTATAAACATACAGTACCATTCCAGCCTCCATGCTAGATTACAGTTTTCAGGTAATCAAAACACAACGTACCACAAATGTAAACAGTGATGACATATCCAGAGTCCTTCCCAAAAATCTTCATACAAACAAGACCAGACATAGAGAGCTCATCAATGAGCTACTCATTTCATAGAGACTCTGACCAGCAGAAGAACTAGTCTGAGAAACATCTCATGAATTTCAGCAGGGGGAAACACCAAAACCTGCATCTGGGGAGGAGCAACGCTGTGCATCAGTGCACATTGGGGCTCCAGTGGCTGGAAAGCAGAAAAGGACAACAGGCGGATCATGAACCCACATGGCAGAGCAGGCCAGCTGCACTCTGGGCTGGATTAGGGGAAGCATTGCCAGCAGGTCAAGGGAGGTGATCCTTCCCCTTTGCTCAGCACTGCTGAGGCACACCTGGAGTGTTTTCTGGATTCCCCAGTACAAGGAAGATATGGACATACTGGAGAGAGTGCAACAAAAGGCCATGAAGATGATGAAGGGACTGGAGCATCTCTCCTATGAGGAAGGGCTGACAGAGCTGGAATTACAGCCTGGAGAAAGATGAGGGAGATCTTATCAATCTATATATAAATGCCTGATGGATGGAAGACAATGAAGCCAGACTGTCTTCAGTACTGCCCCATGACAGGACACAATGGACACAGATTAAAACACATGACACTCGAGGTGAACACAAGAACCCTATATTTTCACTCTGAGTATGGTCAAACACTGACTTGGGTTGCTCAGAGATGTTCTGGAGTCTCCATCCTTTGAAATATTGAAAATGCAACTGGACATGAGCCTGGGCAGGCTGCTCTGGCTGACCCTGCTTGGGCCAGGGCATGGACCTTGTCCTCTTGTCCTGTCCTTGGTCACTTTCATGGCTGGGTGCCACCCTCGGAACGCTGTAATGGCAGAGCCCCCTCGGCGAGCGGAGGAGGGACTTCCCAGGGAACCAGCGACAGGATAGGAGGACATAGTCTTAAGCTGCACCAGGGAGGTTTAGGTTGGGCATTAGGAAGAATTTCTTCGCAGCAAGTGTAATTATAAATCGGAAGGGACTGTCCAGGGAGGTGGTGGAGTCACCGTCCCGGGAGGTGTTTCACGAAAGACTGCAGGCGGCACTCTGTGCCATGGTTTAGTTGACATGGTGGTGTCCGATCACAGGTTGCACTCGATGATCCCAGAGGCCTTTTCCAACCTTAATGATGCCGTTCCTCTGTGACCTCCGCAGCACGGCCGATCCCGGCGGGAGCGGCCGGCTCCGGGCCGGCGCGGCGGCTGGCGGGAGCGGGAGGGCGCTGTGACGTGGCGCCCCGGGGTTGCCATGGTGCCGTGAGGGGCCGCCATAGCCACTGCCATGGCGCCGCCCGCGCCGCCCCCCTCGCGCGTCTTCGCCGAGCTCGANGCCGCAAGGAGGCGGCCGTGGCGGCGCGGAGCAGCGTGTCCCGCCGGCTGCAGTACATCGCCCACAGCGCCCGCCTGCGCGGCATCCCGGTGAGCTCCGCCGCCCGGGGCCCGCTGAGGCGCCGGGGCGTCCCCCCGGGGGAAGGCGAGGGGGGCAGCGGGCGGGGCAGTTCCCTGTTCCGGGGGCAATTCCCGGTCCCGCTCGGCAGCCGGCAGGGTGCGGTGCTGTCCCGCCGGGGCGGCCCTGAGGAAAGGCGCCCGCGGAGGGCGGTGGTGCCGGCGAGAAGCAGCAGAGTGACGGGTTTGGGTTTGGAGCTCTCGGCCCTCTGCCTTGGGAGCCGCAGGGGCACTGCTGGGAAACCTGCCTGTCTTTGGAAGGCTGAAGCCATGCCAGCCTCAGCGGAAAGCATGAAATGTCGCTACCCGGGCTTTCCAACAGGTTGCTTGTTTAGCATGTGGAAGCCATCCTGCTTCGGCTCCCACAGTGGTGGAATCGCTGTCCCTGGAGGCGTTTAAGGAAAGGCTGGACGTGGCGCTCAGTGCCATTGTCTAGGCTGACATGGTGGTGGTCGGTCATAGACTGCACTCGATGATACCAGAGGTCTTTTCCAACCTAATTTTGTGATTTGTTCGTGTGATGCAGCATTCGCCCGTGCATGCAGATGAAACTGATAAAGTTGTACGCAGCAGCATAACCTGTATCTGTGTCAGAGTAGTTATGTGATTACCAGAGCTTAGCAACTAATACATACAGAGCTCTTTCCTCTCTTACTTGTCCCACTTAAGTAGAGAGGTTCTGGAAAACATGGGATATGATCAAGATAGCTGAACTGACAGAAGCCCCTCGGGGAGCCAAAAAGTTCCTGTACCACAGTAAGTATTTTAGCCTCAGGAAGTAATTTTGCAACAATGAAAAAAGCATAGTCTTGCCTTTAAAGCTTTCTCCAAACAGTAAATGCTCCATAAGGGTGATATTTGTCCTAACAATTGCACTGATGATGTTTGTGAATTTCACAAAAGAGTTTTGGATGGTGTTCCACACATAGGGCTCTTAAAAACAGAAAAAGCTGATCTTTTTGGAATAAGCAGTTGCTTTTGAAAGTTAGTAGTCATTGGAGTTCCCTAGGAAGTTTGTGCCTTTTAAGTGTGTTCAGAGATAAGTTAGGGAAGAAGGGAGGTGATAGAGTTTGCTATGAACACCATATTATTCAATGGAGTAAAAAAGAATTGCAGAAAGGTTTCCTGATACTTCATGATGTTACAGTGCAAGTCAGTGTTAGTAAATGCAAAGTAAGAGAGTAACTCTTAGGCAGAGTTAGTTACTCGGCCTAAACAGTGATGTGCCTGCAGTGAAATTGCATGCCCACATTTCAGGTGCTGCATGCTTTTGAAGATAAATATTCGCTCAAACTTTTCATTTCCCAAACAAAATAGGATTACCTGTTTTCTTTTTAAACTGTTACGCTGTCACTACTGTGTTTATATAAATTGTTCGGGAATAAAGAACGCAATAAAGAAGACCACTTAGCCCTGAAAAAGCTCATATTGCTGCTCTGGGACTAGATGGCAAGGGGACATGGAGGCTGCTCTGGGCTAGATATGTGATCTTGCTCCCTGTGGTTTTCCCGAGTGCATGGCGGGGTGCGTGTCTGTCACCAAGAGCATTTGTCATGGGTTCCATTGCCATCAGGATGACTCGTTAAGCCAAAACTGGTGCATTTTTGTACAGGATTACAGGTTGAATGCCTTCAGATTCTATTAAGTGAGTTAACAGGAGTTTAAAGTGGTGGGTTTTAAGAGGAATAGGAGAATTCAGCATGCATTCATTTTTATTAGCAGAGAAAATGATAAGCTTTGTACCCACCATCATGGTGAGCTGTCGGATTATGGGGCATTTTCATCCTGACTGCAATTAAATAGCTCTTCAGAGCGTGGTTAGATTAGAAAAGATAGTTGCAGATACTTACCCTGCAGTGAATCTGAAAAACAGACTTCCCTTTTGGATTTGAGACTGAATTGGGATAGCGTGGAGCGTCCAGCACGTGGTGGATGGCACACAACAGGAAGTAGGCAGGATGTTAAATAGGTGAGTGTGCTTTGGAGGGGCCATGTGCACCACTCCAGGCTAGAAAAAATAACTGCAAACTGAAGTATGACTTGGACAAACAAATGGTTTTATTTGGGTTTATACAGTCAGGTTCAGAAATGTAATGTGAGCAGGCAAGCAGGGTGGAGAGTGGGCTGTTTTTACAATGTGACAGCATTCAGTGTCTTATTATAGTTACAATAATTTCACAGTAATCTTTTTCTGTTTCAGAGATGCTGTATGTTGGAGAATGGAAATGTT
Organism: Oreocharis arfaki; assembly: GCA_013398015.1. Lineage (NCBI taxonomy): Eukaryota > Metazoa > Chordata > Aves > Passeriformes > Paramythiidae > Oreocharis > Oreocharis arfaki. The sequence goes on along the minus strand of VZRR01002040.1, from coordinate 100,379 downwards.
CTTTCCACTTAGTTGAGAGACTGTGAAATGCTGCTTGAGTTGTGGGTTTCTCAGTGTTAGCAAAGTGTTAGCTCTAGGGAACTCTGAGAAAAACAACATGAAGTTGGTTTTTTTTTTCAGAGTAGTTCCCCACGGTATAATTTTTAGTGCTTTGTTCCATCCAGTTTTAAATCACTCTACTGCTGGAGCTTTTATTTGCCTTGCAGCTTTTCCACTAACAACTCTCACTGCTGGCAATTTGTTCTTAACTGCATTTGCTAACTTCACTTGTGGCTAATACCATTCTAGACAACTGTAAAATTAATCTCTCTTCACAATCTCCATATGGTTCTAGTTGTTGCTAGCTTATCTAAGGCCTCTTTAGAAATCATCTGACTGTTATATATTTATTTTTAATTAATCCACAGAACAATTTCCTTAACCCTTATTGTTGCTATAGTAGGAAGTCTGTGAGATCAGAAGTGCATAACCTTTGCAGCAGCAGGAGCTTGCATTAGCAGCTTGTGAGGATGCCTGGGGGCAGCACCTGATTTCCATATACATTTATACAGGATTTTAATCAGAAATAGATGCGCATAGTGGCATTTATTTATAGAGTGCTGTAAGTATATGCAGCACTTCAGAGCACAGAATGTGGTTTCCCCATTGATTTTACTTTCCCTGCAGCCTTCAAAGCAATCTCCCTTAATCAGCCCAGCTGCTCTGAAGTAACATTTTCTTCTCTTTCTCTCGAAGCAAACTGATTTTATGTTTGCCACCTATGATTTATTTGAGGAGTGGTGTGGAGGTGACACTTGTTTCCTTTAATGGCTGTATCTAAGAATTGGCATTGGCCACCTTGTTTAAAATAACAGTAATAATATTTGTTGTTCCTGTCAGAGTGTTACTGAACAAAACAAAACTATCTAGCAAACTATACCTGCTAAGCTCTGGGTTAGAGATTGTCTGCACATGGATACATCCTTGGATTTATGTGCAATGTTCTCCATATTTCAAAACTTATTCAGGAGTCACCGTCGTGGATGCACACACACACATACAGTCAGTTTAAAAAAGGTTTTAAAGTTTGCTCACTCAGTTACAAAACCTTCCAATGTCAATATATCCCTGAGTGAAGGTAAAAACCTTTGTAAGGCATTACTTTTTATATTACCATGTATTTAAAGAAATACCTCCAAAGTACCCTGCATTTGCTGAGTACAAACCTGCTTTTTGTCTTTCTTATAATAATTGCTACATATACTTCTTTTATTTCTTCATTAAGCAGCAGAAACTTTATCACCATAGGTTTTTGGGTTATCATTCTGTCATCTCATGCCAAACAGACAGACAGAATGAGGGGAAGAGAGGCTGGAGCGCAGCTACCAAATCCCAGAAGGTGCTCTCCATCCTTAACTATCTGGAGACACTGTGGATGACTGTCAGGAGACATGAGCATAGATCAAGGCTCTCATTAACCATTTCCATAGTGCTAAGAACAAAAATGCCATGATCAGATGGAAGAAGCTAACTCTTTTGAGTGTTCAGATATCTTTATTTTTCATGAGGTAAAGTTATACTGCATATATCAGTTCCAATGTACAAGCAGATTTTAGGAGACATTTTCAAGTGTCTTCAGAGATTTTTTATTTACAGTTACGCATATCAGCATAACTTACCCAAAGGGCATTAGCTTACATTTCTAACTATAAACACTTTCCATTGCTAAGGCTTGGCTTGTGTGTCTTAAAAAGGTCTCACAGTTTTGTTAAGTCATTAACACATAATTTTATGTGCAGATGGGCTGTTCTCTTAGCATGTTGTTACATACTTGCCTCCTTGAAGCGTGCTTTTGCTAATTTACCCGTAATTTTTTTTTCCTTTTTCTGTTCTGGGAAAAAGAGCAGTCATTCCTATAAACAGCTGGTGTCCTGAAAGTGGGCACAATGGTCCTGTGACTAAGACATTGTTCAGAAGTAGCAGATAGGAGAAAGGCCTATATAAGGTTCTGTTCAGTTGAAAAGAGTGAAAATATAAAGCAAATCACATTTCCAGACTTGATGTTATAAGCTCAATGGGATATTGACTATCTTTTTCATCTGTATTTATTTTAGAGTGCCTGCAGCAGTGATGTGATGCCACATAGAAAATAGGCTTTATAAGCAGAATTCAAGTGTGATTCTGTTAAGGGTTGTTCAGTGGCTTCTGGGGTAATTGAGTTACCAATATTGTTATATTCATTTAATTTTTTTACTGTGATTCTTGCCCCACAATTTAGAAAATGGAGAAAGCTATTCCAGATGTCCAGAGCACCTGACACATCAGAGGTGCAGCTTTCCCTAAGTCACAGTGAGAACTATTTCTTCTGTGGCTATTGCAATCAAATTGGTATTGCCTCAGCCAGAATATGAATAGCAGACATAAACAGTAGGGAAGAAAAATTTTTTCTTTTGAAGTAGTCTCAGTCTTGATTCCAATTTAAAATTCTGTTGTCTCCCACCTGTCTCTTCCATATCTTTGTCTGAACACAGTCACAAACAGAAGCAAAGTATAGAACCGAAAATGTATCACAGAAGGCCACCTTGTTATGACTTCAGCAATTATTTAGTCCATTTATCTTCAGTAACACATACAGCTACTGTCAATTTGGTGGGATTAAAATTAGCTGTGAAGGAAATTTTGTGATGCATGGTACAAAGTTCCCTTTCGCTCCATGGTATTGATCTTGCTATAGCGCCTGGTGCCACAGGATGGCAGTGTCCTTAAATACACAGGAGCCTTGGGAGGGCGCAGCCAAATTCCAAGGCTTGGATCTGCTCAGCAGGAAAGAGAACCTATTTTTAAAAGGGATTAAGGAGAGGGGACAGGGGAAAACAAATGCCTTTTTTATGTTTGTAGTTGTGTCACAGCATAGTTATTTCTGTAAGCTACGATTTCTGGAAGTTTGTGTTTTCTGTGTGATAATTTCTATAAAATATGTGAGACCTCTGGGAAAAAATCTTTCTTGTCAATTGTAATTGGATTCTATCATAAATCATAAGATTTGCCCCATTTTGTAAATTAATGAGCTGTTGGTGCTAGACTGTCTTGATCACTCTTTAGCAAACCACAGCCAGCCACATAAAATAAAAAATACAGCTTTTATGGACTACTGGCCCTTACTAGGGGCCCTACTAGAAGAGCTTATCTGAAGATATCTAAAAATAGGACTGTTGTGTTTGAATTTGAGCATTACCAATCAATCATGATGCAAATTTTGAAATTTCAATTTTTTCTAGACTGCTGTGCAGTCTTAATGAAACCATATAATATTTTAAAAGGAAAATGCTTCTCATGGTTACTGTCATTCGCATAAACTTATGCATGCATGCTACATGATAAACTTGAAGATTTGAGCATCTGTAGGAAATATTCTTACATAAAGCATCTTTTCAAATATGTCAACATTGAAGGCAAATATTTCCTATGCAAATAAATTTAGTAAATAAAACTTCTTCAGTAACTGGAAGGCTGAGTATTTGCTTTACTACGGTTCCTGGCTGTTACATGCAAAGTTACAATTAAACTGCAGGCTGTGCTTTTTGCTATGTTAGAGTAATTTTACAATAAATTGTTCCTTCAAACTGTTTACTAGAGAGCAAAGTGAGTGAAAGAAATGTGAGTGTTAGACCACTAGCAAGCTGGTCAAATATTCACATATAACTGCAGTTATTTTGTATCTTCGTGGGTTCAGTACCTTATTTATAAGTCCTACAGGATTTGCTAGTGCTCTGTGCAGCCATTATGTTGACCAGTGCAACTGCTGTTGATGCAGAGGTATCACTGGTGGAACAGCCTTTTTGAAGGGTTACCATTATGCCAGGATAATAGCTGTTCAGTCATTGTTCATATGACCTTGCTACATGCTGCTGCTGCTAAAATACCTTAAAATAGGGGCCTAAAAAGCACTCCTCACATACTAACTTTCTAAAATAATTGAAGCTTCTAGATTTTTTTGTACCAGGTGAATTTGGAGGTACATGCTAATACACACAGCGTCTACCTAGCAGCCACTTTTATGACCTACTCGTTCTCTTCAAGGGAATAGCAGCAAAATTACATTATAGAGCTACTGTATAATTGACTTAGAATAATGCAAGAAGTCTTTAACATCCATCTAGTTTTTAACTGAAGATATTTGCATGGAAAATTCAAAATTTCTGTTGCAAAGTCAGAAGTAATATGCCAAAACAGTTCAGCTTTTATAGGACACCATGTACGTACAGCAGATGCTTAATTTCTGTCTTTTAAGGTTATATTCCTCTACTTTGTTTTAGGAAGAAAATATGACTGTAACAGAAGATTTTAGTAGAGTAGAAAATACTTACCAAATGGAAGCAGAGGTATGTATTCAAACTAACCGAAAATAAAAATAAAATTAAAAACTAAGAAATGTGTCAAGGACATGTAAAAATTTGCAGACTATCTGTTCTTAGACCAAGGAGCATAAGGGCAGCATAGTCCAAAAAAACTGTTTAATGACTGCAGTTTATAGTAGAGTTCAGCTGCAGTCTTCTGTTGTGTGCAGAACTTGTTTTCTTCTCAGAAGAATGTGTGCTTTTTAAATGTTACCTGATGCTACAGACCGGCGTATTTGGTTCTGGGGCAGTGTGAGCAAACCAACAATTCTAAACTCTCCTTCACCCATAGCCCTTCTTGCCCTCTGCTTCTTGCAAGGAGTTGGTGGGTTCAGAATGCTGCCCCAGTTAATAACCTTTTATTTCCCCAGGTCAGCTGTAATTTTTTTCATTATTTTAGCTCCTTGAACTGGGAGCAAACGCGAGATCTGCTTAGGCCACAGTTGCATAGCACCTGGATTTGGGTCTGTTCTATACAACTCTGCCATCAGCTTGCTCTAGGTAAAGCAAAGCTAATTGTTTCCTGGGTAATTGGCTCAGAATTCTGTAGGTAAAAATTGCACTGTGAAATGCAGATATTATGGGAATAATCCCATTTACTTCAGTATCTGCTAAAGGAAGTATATTTTTTTGCACATTCACGCCACAGTAAGAAATAAATGCTGTGCTTGAAACGTTCACTGAGGGAAATTATGTGTGTTCAGCTAATGTATTTTTTTAGACCATAAAACTTTAATCACTACCCAACAACTTTAGAGATTCTTACAAAGTAAACCTGGAAGCCTGCAATAAAATGATAGCTTTTTTACAGAGCTGTGGTTTACAGTCCTCCTTAACAGGTTCAGCCTCCTTAGTTTGCTTGCTTTAAGGCATATTCTCATCTAAATAATACCAATAAATACAGAAATGGTTGACAATTTGGAGAACAAAATTTGGATTTTAAAATTAGTCTTAAGATACTTAAATGGTGTGCATCAGTGTCATGTTCTGAATGACTTCAATTTCTTCATGGAGACAACATGAGAGCTTAAATCACCCAATTTTTTAGATGACCTGTATTTAAAAATGAATAAAACTCTATTATTAATTATTATATGAATTATTTTTTAGGCTACAGACAAGCTTAGGCTTACAACTTCAGTCTTAAGTGATAACTTAAACAATTATATCTCTTCTGCTATTAGTTTTTGTACAACAAGGATTATATGTGGAAAGCTAATTGCTTGGATTTAGTGTTCATTTGTAAGCAGCTTGGACCAGCTGTAATTGCTGTTCCAGAGTTGTGTGGTTGCCTGGGACCTGGGGGTCGGAACTGGAAGAATCTGGCCACAGTGCTGCTGTTTTGGCTGCCCTGCCTGCTGAGGTAGCAGTGTGGCCACTCTTTATGCAGAGATTAGTTTCTCCTTGCTTCTCCCTTTATGTATATCCTTGTTTCATTAGTGCAGCTTCATAAACCAATGAAGTTCCATTGACCAGCATGTTTGCCTACTGTAGGAATATAAATGAATTTAAAATGCACTTCCACTCCTCTATTAAAGAGTTTGCCATTATGTCTGTGTTATACATAAAGTCTTGGAAGTCATGAGTTACTTCATTCTGTAAATTCTTTACCATTTGTCTGCTGTAAAGAATTTTTAGAAGACTGAAAAATTCCCAGGCAAATAGCTATTTTGAAGCTATAATGAAGAATTCAAGACACTCTTTCAACTGTAAGGAGATAATGTTAATTCATTCTAAAACAAAGGAAAACATGCAGAAGAATGAAGTTGTATATAAGATCACAAAGCTCTATAACATCTTTATCATAATAGTTCACTTATTGCATGACATTCTGTCGTGGTTAGACGCTGGCTAAGTGCCAGGCACCCACACAAAAAAAAAAAAATCATCTATTTATTCTCCTCTGCTATAGCTGAGCAGAGGAGGGGGAATTGAAAACTTCATTTTCATGATTGAGAGAAAGATTATTGGAAAAAAAAAACCTACCACTTTAAGGCAAAACAGGTTCAAAACTTACACAGTATAAAGAAAATTTATTATTGACAGAATTAAAAGTACAAAGGGTAATGAGAACCAAAGCAATCCTTCAGAACCCCTTTCTTGCCCAGTCCCTCCCTCTTTCTACCAACCACGCAAGGAAATAAAACATGGGAGTTTGGTCAGTATTTCACTTCTTAAAAATCTTTCTTCATTATGCTTTGGGAAAAGAGTTTCTTCTGCTGGGCTGTGGGATCCTTCCCACGGGAGATAGTTCTCTGTGAACTTTTCGAGCCTGGTTTTAACTTTTACAAGCAACAGCCCTGCCCACACCTGCTGCAAGGTGAGTCCCTCCCATGGGCCAGGCAGTCTTCCCACAACTGCCTAGCGTGAGTCGTTTTAGTTCATGGGGTTTAGTGTTTTAAGGATGAGCTGTTCTAGTTTGGAAGCGAAGTCTCTCTTCCTCTGTCTCTAAAAGCAAGGGTCACCTCTCTCTGAGTTCCTCACCAGATTACAGTTTTTCAGCATCCACACGCTGCAGTGTGAGCACTCTTCTTCACGGGCTGCACTCTGTGCCCCTCAGGCACCTCATNGATGGGCCCCGGCGGCCGCCTCACCTCCCCTCAGGAGAAGAAAAAGAGCTTCCCACAGGTTTTCCTTTCCTAAATATGTCATCACAGAGGAGTTATCAACTTTTCTAATTGGGCTAGTAACCTGCCCATCATCAGAGCCATCAGCGACTGGCTCTATGCCAGACATAGAAGGTTTGACCAGCTTTTCTCCTGCTCCCACCAAAAACCAGGCTGTGTTAAACCAACGCACGTTCTCATGGGATGAAGACTATGTTGGTTTTGTGCACTTCTTAATACACTTGCCTCCTTATAAACCGTAACTTGTCATTTACAGCCTTATCTAAACCTTGGGATGTCTCTAATAGTTTTGCATAGCCTCATGTTACTTTTATACACCTTTTAACCTTAAAAACTGGTGATGTTAAAACATGTCTTTGCCTTTTAGTGTTCAAGTATCCTCTGTAAGTGGTATGTATTAGACATAGCTCTAAATGAAAATTGGGATTTTTTTAGAAGGGGGAACAGGAAAATCAGTTGTTGCTCAGTTGTTTTCTGCCCCTGAGGGTCCCTGATCAAGTACTTCTTTTTTAACCATAAAGGTCCTGAGTGCCCAGAAGTGCCCCAATCTGAGCAATTTATCTCCTGCTTAAGACCCATAACTCTTTTGTTTCATCATTGCTTTGTTTCATCCCCTAGAAGGAACGAATCTTGTAAATGCTGATGGCAGTCTGGAAGACACTGTGACAGTCCTCGTAGTGAGACTTTCCACAAAATACAGCTATGACAGTTTTCTGGCAAAACATCACAGGGGGATGTATGCTTTTTATATGTATGGCAAAAACTCGCACTGAAGAAAAAAATGCGGGTGTAGCCTCATCTTCAGTCTCTGTTCAGTCGACACTGCACTTTCTAGAGCCACTGAACCAGTGCAAGGATCCAAGCCAGGATAAGGTTTAGGTACTACACCAAAAGGCTATCAAGGGTAACCAGATGGGAGTAGTAATAACTTTGTGATTATTGTCAATAACTACTTTTTACCTTATTGTGTATATGATGTAGCTTCCTCCTCTCTCACTGAGAGGCTCAGCTTCCTTGAATTATCTCATTCTCCACAAGGTAAATCTCTGGAATGCACACAGGAAGCTGCTGCAGTGCAGCTGACATGCCATAACTTGGATTTCTGTGTCCTATCCCTTCACTGGGGTAGATTGATGCATAGACTGCAGCAACCACAGGGGCAACTGTATGTCACAGGTGTTGGCAGTAGAATTTTCTTTACTGCAGGTTTTTACTTCCACTCCTGTGGAAGTTGTATTAGTATGCAAAAAGAAAGGAGTCGGGGATAAGAGAGAAGGTGAACCTGACTCATGGTTAGAGCACTGTACTGGAAGTGAAGGTGAGGTTTTAGTTTTTCTAAAAAAAGAGTTAGAGATCTGGGATTTCTGATTCCTGCATGCTGTATCAGCTCAGTGTCATTGCTTCAGTCCTGGCAGCTGAGCTTTGCCACAGAGAAAAGCTGGCTCCTGCTTGGAATGTTGCTGCGTGCCTGGACTTTCCTCCAGGAAAACTGTAGGGCTTTGGATCCAGGGCTGATAGTGATGCCTGCTTCATAGCATTTGGAAAAGCACCTGAATTCCTAATGCATCTTCATTTATGCTTCTTAAAGCCAGAGACACCTTAGGTGTTCAAACTGTTTTTAATTGAAGTCTGAAGTGCCCAGTTCGCTCTCATCACTGCAGTGAGTCTGTTCAGCCAACACATGATTTGGAGCCCACTGCAAGTTGAACTGGGCTTGGCTTAGGTTAAACTCATAGCTGAGGTTTCTTGAACCTGATGCTTGGAATTAAAATGTAGTTTTCCTTCGTGCACAATGTTTTCCACATCATTTTGCTTGAGCTTCTGCATAATTAACATCTAGTAATCTGAAAAGGGAAGAACCAGGATGCATCTAGTCATGTGCCCCAAAGAACACATTCATTCTTCAGATTGTTTACATACCAAGAATGCCATACTTCCTCAGAAAGGGATTTCTTAATCCTTGATTTTAAACCATTTAATGAACCTCTTTCTGTTGCAAACCTAATGCTAGTCTCTAGGGCTATACAGACGTCTTATAAGTTCATAAATGTTGGAGTGGTATACGAGCCTAGTATATTTAGTTACTTTGTAAATGTCTGGCTTTATACTGATTTAAATAAAAGTGCTGAGTCATAGAGGAAAATGAAAATATTACTCATGTGATGTCTGTGTTCGCTCACTCCCAGGTCTGCATAATATTCAGCGATTTTGGAAAAATGCAGAATGTTTGCAATCTACTTATTGAAAAGTTAGGAACCTCTGTTACCATCAATCCACCTCATTTCTACCATACACCAGAAGCCATAGACACCCTTCGGTAAGTTCTCTCACACGCCACAAATTTTACAGCCTCAGTTAATATGAAATACGTAATTTATGCTATTTGCAATGGGAACAAGTAGTTTCCTTCACACCTATTAATATTTATGTTAGAGATTTCAGTATTTAAGTATAACTTATAAATTAATGCTGTTCAGCCTAGAAGACAGAACTTGTTCTTGTCCTGTGCAAAAGCAGAATGTAATAAAAAATATTTTCCCACTGATTTCCACTGGAGTATAATCTGCTGTGAATCTTAGGTCAACAGAATTTGGCTTTGATTACATCATCACATGTAGATTTCATTTGTGTTTATTCATGAGGGTGCAAGTGTGTTACCAGATGCTGATAGTTTTAAGTACCCTTGCCAGTTCCCTTACTGTTAGCTGCTGACATGGTCTGGAAAGAACCATGTGTGGCGCTTTCTCAGCATCAAAACATGCTGCCCTGAAGCTCACAATCTTGACATGTTTTAAGCATTGACTCTTCCAAGTCCAGGCTTCTCCCAGTAAGTGGGAGGGACAGAAGGAAGTTTAGTCTTGGCTGGGTCTCTTTCTTTAAAGAAAAGAGCTGCCTGGCCCAAGAAGCAAGCTCGATTAGCTGCTGTTAATGGTTCCAGAAATGCCGGAAGTGAATGTCAGAGGTATCTACAAGAGATCAGGAAATCTGGCCAGTGAGGTTAAGCAGGTGCTACTGTGCCTTGCAGCTGAGCCACTGAAATGCCTGGAGCGAGGGTTGAACTCTTGCTCTGCTTGACTCAGCATGGATGCCTGCAGCATACAGGTGTTGAAAGTGCTTGATCTCATCGGAGGTAGTGAGGATGCTGACGTTTCCTCCATACACTCTCCCCTCCATGCCCAAGCTGTGGCCCAGAAGCTGGGAGAAGGTGCTGTAACTTAGCATCTCTGCAGTTACAAAACCCAAGACGTTAAAAAAAAAGCTTAGCAGGAACGCTGGTACATCAGTTGGCCCTGCTTGTTATTGTGCTGCTGCTTCTACCTCTCAGCCGTCAAGTATGTGTCACTGCTGTTGGAAACACACGCCGGAAAGCCCAGGAAGTCTGTCGACTGTTTGGCCAGGCATTGGGAAAGCCTTTATTGATAAAAGAAGAAGAAACAAAAGAATGGGGAGGCCACATAGACAGTCACCTGTCACACTCTGCTGATTCACAGACTCTGCAGGAACGAATCCGGAATGCTACTGCTTATGCTTCTTGTAGAGTGTTTGCTGTGTTTGAGATAAAGGGAAAAGAAAACAGAAGAAACAAGTTGCTCTAGAAACTTTCAAATCCTATGCATTTTCTTAATAAAATTTTTATGCTTTCTTAAGTTTTTTGATGTTTTTTTACTTCATTCTTATGGTAAGTCTGTCCCCTAAAATTAATGTTACAATTAATTCTGACGGTACAGTTCACAACTGCTTATTTTGTTCTCTGCACCTTGTAAAACAGCAACATATTTGATGTGCCAAATGTTTGGCACTCCTGGCTGAAACTGGGCTACATTTACACCTTTCCTCCCAAAACTGGAAGGAAATTAATCCCTATTGCTGAGTCATGGCAAACTGAACGTGCAGTGCATTTACCTCTAACAAAATTGAGTGTTCAACATAAATACTGCTTAGGAATGTTTTATTTCATCGAAGAAAAAATACACATTTTATCCTGGTGTCTGTTTGCTCAGGTTTAAAAAGGACATCTGTTGTCTGGACACACATTACATGGACAGACACTGAAGTTTTCAGTCATGAGGGTAGAGTTTTTTCAACCATGGCTGCATGATGTACTTTGATCCATCATATCCACTGAAGTAGGTTTCCATATCGGGGTGATACACCTGAGAAAAAAATATTTCAAGTTGAAGAAGCATCAGAATTGGCAATAAATACAAACTGATACTTAAATGAGTAATTGAAGTTACTACATTGTTTGACAACTCCTGATGAGTTTTTAATGTACATAGAGGTACTTTCAATGGGATTTTCTGTGTACCATAACCAAATTTCTGCCATCAGAATAGCAGCTCTCTCCAAGTACTTTACAAATGTTGAACAGATCGCATGAAATGGTACAAGCTAGATTTACACCAGCATCAGTGTTTAAAATCAGCACTGTTTCTTACTGAAGTAGCTCCCACTTAAGTTGCTGTTAGAGCTATTTGGTATTTCTTTTAGCTGGATCAGTTAGCTAATTCCTTGAAGCAGCAGGAACAGTAAAGAAGCGGTGGGGGAAATGGTGAAGACAGACCCAGGTGATGGCCTTAGGTCCAACATGAAGATGCAAACCCACCGAGGACTATCCAAGCCTTGTCTGGACGCAGGAAGCCCAGAGTGAGTGGCTGAGAACTGTCTGTCAGCTGGGAAAGGGTCATGACAAGTCTAAGAGTTTCTCAACTCTTCAAGAAATTATGTGCCTGTTAGGCTGTACAGAAAGCTGAGAGAGGGTGATCCACAGACCTTTTGAACTTGAGGTATAGGCGTGACTCACCATCTGTTATTAACCTCAGCTAGACAGCTTTGAAATACCTGGGTTTGTGAGCTTGTTACCAGCAGTTCTTCTAGTAATCTGTGAGGAGAATTAACCTGTCATGCAGGTGAATAAAGCAATTTGATACCTTAAAAGCTAATTGCACAAGGTCAATATTTAAGATGAAGTATCTGTTTTCTCCCCATGGAATATAAAGGAAACTGAAGATAGCCAGCTGACTGGCATATTGAAAGACTGGATTGGATTCTGCCCACGCATTTTTTAGACAGTGTGGGCAGAATCCAATTTTAAATATTTATGATACTCATCTAGAACAGCATAGTTTCTGCTCCTAAGTTCAGGCGTATTTTTAAATTGGTGGCTAAAACAGAATGGACTGAACTGAGGCTTCTCCCAAGTAAAAGAGGGGATGGTGTCACACTGTGGTTAAGAAGGGTCCTTTATGTGCAGCAACATGGTTTCAAGAGAAAGCATGGAGAGTCTTCAGGCCAGTCTGACTTACACAATTCCTTTGGGAGGTTTACCCAAAAGGCAGACGATACCAATTTGAATCTCCTCTGTTTGACTAGACCAAGCATCTCCTGTTAGATGAATGGTTCACCTACTTGCTGTTATTTTAAATACAGACCCTGCCACTATCCACGATTTGAAAGAAGGCATCCACAACAGCATAGGGGTCCCTTGCAAAAAGCCACTTGTATGTGGCATGCCTGCCTGAAGGCTGTTTCCTGGATCAGAGTCTCAGACTAGTTTAAAAATCGGGTGTGCCTTGCATAAGATGGGAATCAAAAGCTTCTTCAACCCTGATACACAAAACAGAATTTTTGGCTCCCAGACAGTTTTGCAGCTAAGAAAGGAGACATTCCTCAGTCTGAGGAGCAGCTGAGCAGGAGCTGTTTGAAATGCAGATTTTTCAGAGTAGAATTGAAAAACCAGCGTACTTTGCTAGATCCCCAGAAATCCTAAAACGAAAGTCTGTGTCTACAACAGACTATATATAATGGAAATCAAGTTGCTAAAACACGCACCTCAGCGGTTGGATACTTGAAAGTGGGTAGTACCTGAGTTTGGTCATTTTTCAGCTTCCAAAAACCCATGCTTGAAAGTACAGCAGTAATTTGTTTATCTTCTTTCTCTATTAGTTTTCACTAACTTTGCGGCCTAGCTAGTATCTATTAAGCCAAAGGTCAGCCAACTTTTAAACATACAGGATAACAGTCAAGTTGCAACTGAATGAAAAATAAATACTACCTCTAATCCCATAATAATTGTTATCTCTTCCTCAGGAACATAAGCTGTAGATTTGCCAAATCCATTTGCTTTGTTAATTAGAATTCGATAGTAAGGAGTATCTTTTAGATCCTGTAAAGATAGAAAGAAAATAAATAGCCTCAAAGAGAGATGATGACTAAAGATTACATATTATCATCAGTTAACTTTCAGTAGGCTTACAGAACCTAAATCCACTCGAGATTTATATATATGTATATACACACAGCCAGTTCATTTTTATTATTTTACCAATGTCAGTTTGAAGAAATAAGTATAAAGCAATCAGAACTGCAATACACAAAGTTCTTAGCATATCTGAAACATTTTTAAGAGTCAAGAGTTTAATTAACCTTTTTTTCTCACAGACCTCGCAAGAAACAAGCCTTACAATATCCCTGCTTTTTGTACAGAGGCCCCATGATCCTCTGTTCCTACACTTCTTCCTTCAGAAGTGGCAACTGGACTCCAGAGAGGAAGAGAAAAGTTCAGAACATAATACCACCTCCAGCAACCATACACCATGGTCCCAGTCCTGGAGAGAACTAATGCAACTTCTATGTGTATATATATGAATCTTCTAACAAAGAAGTGCCTAAAACAAATCCTGGGCCGGGGAATATGGGCCATGATATATACTGCTATCCATAAACATTCCTGCCCAAATGTAACCCACAACCTAAGCACAAAAGAGTGATGGATGAATACAGATGGAGTTCATGAAGCAATCAGTATCGATCAATGAGAACGGGCAGTGGCCTCTGCTCACTGACTTCATAAAGATCTGTAAGTCAGAGGAAGGCAAGGAAAAGTTGGGCTGAAAACCTTGCTGATGTTTTGAGGGATTTACAAGGACTAAGCTTAGTAGTGGCTGCCTAAAGGTCAGAAGGCATTTTGCATAGCTGGTGCTTATGACATGATAGGCAAAGGCAATTAAAACCTCATAACCAACAAAAGATGCTTAAACCCCTTGTCACCACTATTGAAATTAAAACAAGATGAACACAAGGCCGCTGGGACAGCAGAACAATGGAAGGTACATAAAAAGAATCAGTGTCTGCTGGGAAATTCTTGGGGGTTCAGCTGGTGACAATGCTACTGAGAGGAGAAAAGAAAGCAAGGATGCAGGTGTTTTGGAAGCCAAAGATGAGCGACAGTTGGATAAAATTACATCAGGGAAGGAACCAAATGCACAAAATGGGACTGAATGTCAGTTCCCAGCTGAACATAAATTTTCTGCTATAGGCAAAGATTTTCATGTTTTCTCATTTTCAGCCCTCTCTGACTTAATGATTAGTGTCTTCCTGCCACTTAAGCAGCATGTCAGTGGCACGCAGTATGCAGCACTGCATTACCAGATTAGCTCTGTCAACTAATATTTAGCATCTGATGTTCAAATACAAGGACTTAAGCCAGAGAAATTCAAAGGCTTTAAGAATTCTAACAAAAATGTGTTTTTAAATAGATTTATACTCCAAGTAACCAGATCCTCAAAAACACTGCTTTCTCACTGAAACTGATTAAACACAGAGGATTATTTGTATTTCTTAGGTGCAGTGGAGATGCCACCAATTATGGACAACTAAAGAAAAGACTTAACAGCTTCTCAACTTTAGTAACACAACAGGAGAAATCCATTCAGACATAATAGGTTTACACTGCTACTTTAAATACAACACTGTATATGAAAAGTGAGTAATTTTGAGATATGTCTACTACAGCCCCGAGCAGCAAAGCTTAGCCAGTCAGTGGTGCAAAACCCAAGGTGTACTGGGACCACAGTGCAGAAGCAGCAAAGGTACGACTCAGCTGCACAGGTGATAAAGGACTCAGGAGTGTTTCCCACTAGGATAGCAGGAAGCTGGTCTGTAACAGTGTTTCTGAGGGTATTTTAACTTGAGTTATTCTGTGTATATATTAATAAAGCAAGAGTTTAGAATTTCAAACCTGTTTCACTGGAGGATATCTGGGTTGTAGTCGTTCTTCTGGGGTGTTAGCTTTTACATCCCATCCGACAATGACTCCTGAATAGCCAAATCTTCTGTGAATTATTACCTGGCCCACACGGAACTTAATATATTCGGGCTTTGGACTGTGAACATGAGTTGATTCTAATTTAACAACAACAAAAAAAAGACTTAGCAAGGATAAAAGTTTGATCAGTTATATTAAACATTTTAACAGAAATTCTTCTGACTTCCACCTGAATAGAACCAACAATTAGATTGAGAAGTGAAGTAAAGAGAAGAGGTGCTTTGCTTTTTCCCTCAGAATACTAATTACTATATTTGGCAAAGGAACATCCTCTAAGAAAGGCACTTTTCTATTTTTACACCTTTGATATTATGCAGGGACCCTAATAGAGGTTTAGAAAGCATTAATGTGTGTATGCACTGACAATTACTTCAGCCTTACATACAGTATTTTACAGTGCTTACATGTGGTAACTGATTGTGACATTATTTTTTGCCAGTTTAGGTCACAGAATTCTTCTATTCAGTCTGATTGCGGGGAACCTTTTTCCAGGACCAAACTGGTCAGCTGTTTCTTTTTCTTTTTATGAAATTGATCTAAATCAGTTCATTTGAATCAAGTGAAAGCTGTACTGCTGTTTTGTAGGTCAATACGAAATACATATGCTGGTGTATTCAGTAAAATACATACATATAGTTACATTGTACTGATACTATTACACAACATGGGGGAGAAGCATTGGATTTTACATCTTCTGTTTTGTTTACTGAATATTATCAATCATGTTTAGAGAGATAAAAAAAGGAAAAAAGTCTGTCATTTACAAATTAAGTATAGAAATCCACTATAGGCAACATCATGAGTAAAATACAAAAGGATTGCAAAAACTTCAATACCTGTAAAATAAGAATGGAGTTTTGCTTCGTTGTCACCACTTTCAGTTTTGTTTTCTCCATAGTACCAATTCCTAAAATGTAAAATTAATAACTCAACATCTAAACAAGGTTTTAGAAGCAGAGTTTTAGTAATAATCTGAAGGTTAATTATCCCAAGTGGGATACTGCAAAGCCTTTGATACAAACTCCTCTACAATTTGAAGCCTGCATGAGTTTTACATTAAGAACAATTTTAAGGAATACACAAGAAAAAGGAGTTTGTTCCAACAGGAAAAAAAAGAGTATGAATCTCATTTCTTTGGATATGTTACTCTACAGTTGCATTGGAATTTTTATATCAGAGGAAACCCACTAATTTTATAGAGATGAGCAAACACTATTCTGCACTCTAACAGCATGATTCTAAAGTATCTTTTGTAAAGTCTTTAAAAATTGTTTCACACTGATAGGGACAAAGTGTCTGGCAATGAGGCCCTGCCTAAGGCTGTAGTAGGTTTAGCTTTTCCTTCTGTGCTAGACCGAATTTCATCTGAATTGAGAGGGTGGGGAGCAGGAGACAGACATGTTGAGAAAAGAGAAATGGCTGACGTTTTTCATTGCTGTTGTGAGAAAGCATAAAGAAACAATGAAAAAACGGAACATTTAGGCTTTCAGTTGTTTTCAAATATTCCTGCTGGCAATGCAACAGCAGCCGTCTGTGAACAGAGGTGTTTGCGTAACATTCTCCATCCATACTAGCCAGCAAACTGTTGGTGCCAAAGAGCTACAGGTTGTTCTAGTCTCCTTCCTCTTTGATGGTGTCTTTCGTCTTAGTCCCTTCACCCTGCCTGGAAGAAAGTGAGAGCAGGTTCCTGTGCAAACAGTGCTTTTAAAAATGTTTAGCTCAAATATTTAGGAAGACTTAAGGCAGACAAATACCTCTTAACAGAAAGAGGAATAGGCAAAATCTTAACTTATCCAACTGCATTGTTTGAAACAGCAGCTAATATGGAAGGTCTCAAATGACATTATTTTTAGGATAACCAATTCTTTCTAAAATATTCAGAAGACACAAACAGCTGCAAGTACATACAAATAATCAATGGCTCATTTGATTTTTGCAGGCTTTATCTTTAGATATGTGTGGAGCTTTCCCCAAAGTTGCGAAGCAATTTATGGTGAACCTATGAAGAGGACAGTTTCTGATTCCATTCATATACCGTTCCCCTTGGGTTTGCTGGGAGCAAAAGTAAGTTGGGATCCCCACAGTTCAGAGGACTTGACACCCTTGATTATTGTACATGGATCGAGAATAAAGTATCTTTGAAGGTTCAGACAAGGTAAAACCTTTAGAGTATTTCTACTGTACAAGAATTAAATCTCTCAAATAAGTCTTCAACGAACCTAAAGAAGTCCATGAACAGTCTTCTTAAATTAACATGGTGTGTGTGTGTGTATATATAAATGGATGTAATTTTACTTTTTCTAGACCAATCATTGTCACATGGCCAATAATCAAAATTCCCCTTCTTCTTAGCCCACAGATTTTCTGTCTGTGATTCCTAATTCAAATTTTTTTGGAACTACTGTATAGAGCATAAGATATCCATCCAATGCTTTAGCATCTGATCCTACAAACATGTAGTTGCTTATAGTTATTAATTTGGTTAATTGTCCTGACTTCAGAGTCAGATAAATTTCAAGGATAACATGTACAGGATTACTGCTATGAGTTATGTTTAGTTTCACATGGACTTTAGTTTTGATGTTTGTGTAGAATATAAGCACAAGGTTTTCTTAAAACTGGTAGAAAGTTCCAGATCAGTCTCAAGAAGCAAATGAGAGAGACTTCCTGTTTGTCACTTATTTCCTCCACAACACACCTTCCTGCTAAGAACAGACCATGTCTGAAATCTATTAAGTGCGGATGGTAACACCCTACCTTGTCTTTGAGAGCCACAGCTTTAAACGATCTGCCCAAGCATCCAGACTCAGGTAAGATCTTGTTGAGATGCTCCAAGAGGCAATTATCCTTTAGGAGTAAAAATAATCATATTGTTTTTAAAACCTTCTCTAGTATTCTTATCCAAATTTCTATTATTTAAACTTTAAAGTTTCACTTCTGTAGCAAAAAGGAAGAAAGGGTCAGTGACCACGAGCAAGTTCTCCTCAAGATTAATATCAAGGCTGCAAATGAATATTCTTTCAATCATCACTTGTGCAAGTAAACCATATGTAAATTTTGGAAAATACCATTTTCCGTTACAAGATTGCTTTCTTCCTGTACTCAGGCCATAGGAATTGTTTTATTACATTCAGATTCTGCAGCTTCAACTGTTTTTAGAGAATAGTGAGCATGAGATATTTTTAAAACGGTGTACATAATCAAAAGACTATTAAAAAAAGCCCACAGGTTTTTGCATAAATCTAAATAGTAAGTAGTTGACTCATGCCATGAGGCCTGAAAATTATTTCGCTCTGGGTCTTTATGCATAAGCCAAGCTTAGTTCTCTTTTCATCAGGCCAATCTTTTGCTCTTATTGCTTCACGTATTGGCGTTCCACAGATGAACCACACAGCCAGCGCACTGCACAGGCCACATTTACAATGGAGTCTCTCTTTGCATGGTTCATTTTCAGGATACCAGTGTTTGCCAATGGATACCACTATCAAAAATTTGAATCTGATGTATTCTTGACTTTTTATTTGGAGATAGATGTGTGGGATTCTGTCGATACACAGCATCTTACTTCATACACAAAATATCACTCCTTACTTAACTCTATCGTTGTCACTGTCTTAAGTAATTTACTGTGAATGAATTTTGTTGGTTAAGAGTCTGTACTGAGTCATACTATGCAAGAAAACGTTTTATAACAGTAAGTGTCAAAAGGTGATGGAGGATTAGAACTAATGTTACTGAATCAAATGCTCAATTTCCACCTTTTGAAAGGGACATAACCCTTTGTAACATATATTGGAATGTCCCAAAAAAGAATGAGATTAAAGCACTCATGGAGATCGTAAAGATTTTTATGTGAAGAAAACAACAATTGCTATTTGAATTTTGAAAGACATCCTTAAGCAACTAAATAGTCATATTAAGCCACAAAAATGCCTGAGGTATGATTTAAATGTTGGTTTTGTGTAGGAATAGCCAATCCACCCACACTCCAGCTTTCCATGATAAAGTCTTATTGGAGATGAGAAAGAGAACTCTCTTACAAGTAAATGCAGTAGGGAAGGTGAGTCTTACAACCTTTCTGTTATTTGGATGCGCTCGGCAGAGTCCGTTCCGTACCACTGAGATATGAAATACTGTGCAGGAAGAGCAAAGAGCAGCATGGAAATCTGCAGAGCTGCAGCTGCATTGATGTGAGGCATTCCAACAGAAGTTTCGTCAAAGACACTTCACTGCTCCCTGCTCCAAAAAGAGGAAGAGAAAATGTTTAAAAAGAGACAAAATACGTAGCTGTGAGCTTTGCTAGATGTGTAGTACTTAAAAGTTTCCTTCAGGTTGCTTTGCTGGTTCACAACGTAGTGTACAATCTGTGCTCAGGCATTTCAGTTACAGCCAGAGCACACTCAGTTTAGGCCAGTTTAACTGCATTAAATTTCATGGTATTTATAAAAGCTAATAGAATAATAAAGTTGACAGCTTTACAAGACAAAGCAAAAACCTGCTTTTAAGATTTATACAGGCATCTTTTTTTGTCTGTAAACACAGAGAAAAAAAACTGGGAATTAGTATGGTTGTCTAATTTGCAGTAAAAAGCTGCTGTCCATGAACAAAATTCCTTGTGCTGCTTTGTCATCTAATTCAGTGTGTTGAACATGTCTGACATACCAGATTGATGACCTCGAGAATCAGCCATTTAGATTCAGTGATAATTGCACATCTGACAGAACTAAGGGGTTTTTCTTTCAGGTTGAAGGCACAGTATAGCATCATACCAAGTTGATAATGTGCCACAGTCCCATCACTAGGTTAGGAAAGGATTTGACATCACCTCTCATTCCATAGGCACCTGAAACACCGTACCAGTGCATATTCATGACTCTTTCCTCCTTCCCCATCCAGTTAAGATATTCACCTTCACCTGAGGGGCATATTTGCGGTCTTTACATTTGTGAGGCTTTTTCAAATCAGAACTAAAACGTGCTGAAATTTGAGACTTGTGTCTTTTACACAGGTGTTCTCAGAGTGCCCAGGTTTACTGCAGCATTCACCTACACTCACTCTGTTTTCCAGGAGCAGCTGTTGCAGCTCCCACTCTCTGGAGTGGAATACTCAGCCTGCAAGCACAAGCAATTCACCTCAGTTGTGCCCGTGTTGCTTCTAGATCCTCCTTTCCTAGTTTATGTAATTTGCAAAATAATTTGGGTTACTGTAATATACACGGTGTGCACATGGAATGGTAGATCTATGAAAACTGCCCAGCAGAAGTAGTCAAGATCACAAAACAATGTCAAAGGAGGCTCAAAAAGTATTGCAAGAAATATGAACACATCTTAGTGTGTGGTGAAGCCTTACCACAAACCGTATTTTTCACTTCTGCATCATCTGCTTTAGAGCCACCAGCAAAGAAAAAACATCTTCTAATCTCCTTTTAGACGTTATCAGTAGTTGTAGAGTACTTGTTTAGCCTTGTATGCTGTGGGGGGAGGAAGATCCACAGTTCAACCAAATAGCCATGACCCTTCGAGGCCGGAGGGCTGGACAGGACCCGGGGATCGCTACCGCACCGCCCACGGCACTTACACAGCACGGCAATACAGCTTCTGCCCCTGTGCATCTTCCTATTTCTAAAATCTGCTTCTTGAGCAGCCGGCTCCCCCAGACAAGAAAGGACGCAGCAGTGCATGGAGAGTTAGCCCGAATCAAAACATTTTTGTGCGTATTCCGAACACCCGCAAGAAGCGCGCTGTGCCTGCGCCCCCCGAGTGGGGCCCGAGCCGCAGCAGCCCCGAGCCGCATCCCCCCTGCTCCTGCCCGACCCTCGCTGTACCCCGCTCCCGGCCTCTCACCCGGCGGCGCGTCCCGTCCCGTCCCGGCTGCGCGCCCAGGGGGGCTGCGGGCGGCAGGTGGGGCCGAGAGGAGGGCTCTGCCCTCCCCTGCACAGCAGCGCCCAAAGGGACCTCGGAGGGGCGAGCGCCGAGCCTGAACCCGGGCCAGGCTCTCCGCCGCTTGCGGAGGTTGTCCCCTGCTCTCGTCTTTCCCTCGCGCGGAAAAGCTCTCAGGGCAGATGGGATCAGGATTTCTTAATCTCAGAACGCAACAAACACCCGCGTGGACTTTAAACCCCGACAGTTCTAAAGAGATTAAAATAAACAAATAAAAAGTTCTAATTTATTTCTGCAGGCTAACTTAAAGAAAAGCAACATTTTCAACTTCCTTACCTAGGTATTTTTTTTTCTGTGAATGTAGACAAGTGGCTTGAACCGGCTATGAATAGAAGTCCGGAGGTAGTTCTGTCATGTGAAGTTTATGCAAAATGTGTCGTAACATAAATATTTAACCCCGCCTCATGTTGTGCCTCTCACCACGCTGTTGGTACTTCAGAGAGCACCTGGTGCGGTCCCTGGCCCGGCTTTGTCACAGCTGGACGCCGGCACAGCAGAAGCAGGAGACTCCTGGGTGGTTTCGATAGCGCGCGTCAGCGCCCAACAGAAACTGCGTGCCTGCCCCTGCTGGGCTGCTGCAGGGGGGTCAAACCCGGCCATGAATCTCATCTGTGGCACAGATTTCTTTGGTCTAAATTCAACAGCAACCAAATTTGCTGATGGCACCCAAATTAGAGTGGGAGCAAACAGAGCAGGCAGACTCAAACTCAAAGGATCCAGAGAGATCAGAGCAATGGGAACATTACAGACAAGAAGAGAAAATAATCAGTAGCAAATGTCGAGCCTTACCGAGAGAAAGGAAGTGTTCTAGCCATCACTTCTTGCTTACTGAGCACAGGTCTCTGGAAGTCAAGACTGTGAAAAAACCTCAAAATGTCATCAAGCCATACCTAGTGAACATGTGGGAACGAAGGGGCCAGGCCTAGGATGGATTTTCGTTGGATTTAAACCTGTGCAACATGGCAGTAATGCCCAGTTGAAAACTTACATGAATACTAGCCTAGACTAGAAATACAAATTCTACCTAAGAAAAATAGTTTTTAATCATAGAATCATAAATAGTTTGAGTTGGAAGGGACCTTTTCAAGGTCACCTAATCCAACCCCCCCCGCAACAAACAGAGACATCTTCAGCTAGATCAGGTTGCTCAGACCAACCTGTTTGCCTCATATAGCCCACCCCAAGGAGAACAGTCTTTGGGGCCATCGTGGCTGTGTTTGCATCACACCAGCCCAGGCTGCAGTAAATATTGGGACCTACCAGCTCCCTTGAGCAAAACCTCAGGAGCCAGGTAAACACCTGATCCTACCTCAGGGAGGCCGAAGGTTTTTAAGTGTGACTCAAGCAGCTTATTACTACCCAAACATTAAGACACCTTCTTAATACAAAGTAAATCAAATTGCGAGATGAAGATGCTTCTTTTACAAAACAGGTTACTGCCCATGTGCTTGAGCAGATTTTCAGTGCAAGAGCCATAAGGAAACCAGCCCTGTGTGCTCTGTCATGACTCAGAGGTGGGCAAAGAGGAGGCCAAAGCCAGGGGAAAATTACAACTTCATAAATTAGCATATAGGAAAAAATAAACAATCCTGACCATAACAGAATTTCAGATGATCTGCCCTTTCTTAAGACAACGCTTATGTGAATTTTCTAGTAATTTTTTCTGAATAACTTCACCACTGATTTCCCTGGTAAATTTTATTGATCAGAAGAGTTTAGCATTAACATACATTTTACAACCTCAAACACTTTACAAGCATGAAACAGCATAAAAGTTCCGAGTTCTGGATATTTAATCTTTCCCCATGTACTTGTGCATGCAGATTAACTGGTGTCAGTGAAGGATAACGACAGTACAGACTGCACATACACACAGCTCCTCATGGTGAGATTCTGGCTGGGTAAAAATAAGCATTGTATTGAGAGCCAATCACTAATTAAAGACTTCTAAGTAGCTCTTTTTTTTGTTTAAGTTTTGACAGCTGTATTCCATTTCTTAGCAGTTCATGGAAGCTTACACCATCTTCCTTAATAATTAAGCAAGTTTTGAATAAGGTGTTCAAATTTCAAAAAAACAACCGCACTAGAATTCTCTGCTACAGAATACAAATACAGAAATTCTTTCCAATGCTTTAATCATGTTCTAACTCGCTTTGCATTTTAAGTTACTGTCTTTATTGTTTTGAATATCCTTGTTCAAAGTCAGATTCAGAGATCTGAGACAAAACGCAAATTAACGGCTGAGACTGCCTGGCTCTTGGATACTAACGTTGTTGGAAGTCAGTACCTCCAGGAATAGGCCTCTACAGAAATTTGATGCTGAATGAGTTGGTTACCTGCCTCTGCTCTTGCTTCCTCCTTCTTGGTTTTTGGTTGTTTTTTTCATTTATGTACCTAGCTAAAGTAAAATGAAAGGCCAACAGACCAAGTTTAGGTAAAATCTCCCCATTTCAGAGACAAGGAAAGGAAGCACAAAGGAAATTTGTAGGGTTGTTACTGGACTAGGAACATCATTCCCAAGTTTTCTACCCTGTCTTCCCTTCAGCACTCACACAGATTTCAGAGTACAAGAGAAGATTCATAAATTCTCACTGTGTGAGGCACAACCCCTGCCCGGATGACCCAGCTTCCAGGGGGTTTATCTATCACTGTCAAACAGTAAATTTAGCCTCTTGCAAAGATTTCTTAGCACAGTATTTCTCCGAGCTAGAAAAACAACCAGATATTTTGGGCTTTGAGTTCCCTGTTAACAGTAGTAAAAGCCACAAAAATTATATTTTGCATTATAATTTGTTGTACAGTAACTCAGTGTTATGCTATTTAAATCCCAGTCACATTGTGTGTTGCTTGCTGGCACTTGTTTTATTTTCACATTTGCTTCAACTAGCAAGAGTGATTAATTTTTAAAGCCATTGCATTTTGCTCATTTATCTTTGGGAAAAGTGACAAACATTTTTTGCAAAGCACATATTGATTGCTAGCGCAGGAAAGAACACAGGCTTTGGCACAAAAACTTTTCACTTCGAAAACAAAATGGTCAACTTCAATGATCACACAATTTCCTTCATTTAATGAGTGTTGTGACCTGTCCTGGTTACAGGAGGGGGCGGAGTTTAGCACTGTGGGTGTGACCAAGTTGTTATTCTATACCACACACAGCATCACTGGGGACTTGGATTTGGCAGGAAAAGCCAGGTGCCCTTATTGGAAGTTGGCCACTTTTGCTTCTCCTGCTCCAGCAGGAGGGTGTCGGCAAAGGACCTCCGGACTCCCCCCTGGGACACTTTTGTGGGACACGGTGCTGAGGAGAGGCTGCGGCGTGGCTCCCGGGAGTGGCACTGCAGGGACAGTGACCAGGGGC
This sequence comes from Oreocharis arfaki, assembly GCA_013398015.1. Classification (NCBI taxonomy): domain Eukaryota; kingdom Metazoa; phylum Chordata; class Aves; order Passeriformes; family Paramythiidae; genus Oreocharis; species Oreocharis arfaki. The sequence goes on along the minus strand of VZRR01002040.1, from coordinate 75,969 downwards.
AGTCCTCCCCTGCCCTGGTGCAGAGGAGCATTGGAAGCGGCAGCAAAGGCACCTGTGCAGAACTGAGCTCAGCAGAGCAGCGGCACAACCCCTGCCCGGATGACCCAGCTTCCAGGGGGTTTATCTATCACTGTTTGCCGTTATTTTGGGCTGGGAAATGTTAGCCAGGGGAGCTCCCCCACCACATGGCCTTTGTTTCCTGACTGCCACGTGGGCAGTGCGCGGGAACGATCATCCTGTTGCCTTTGTCTGGGGAAACCACACGGACGCGACCCACGGGGAGTGTCCGCCACCTTGTTCTTGTTCCTGATGGATTAAACACCTTCTCTTTTCATATTTTACTCTGCGTGTCTTATTCCAACACTTTGTGTTTTCATTAAGTTATCTCTAACCACAGTCTCTCCACTCGAAGTCTCTCCTTTTCGTCCCTCCTTTACTGGAAGGGCAGGGGCTGGGGTGTGGCTTGTTTGGAGTTTAATTTCCTGCTGGTGTTAAAACCAGCACATGCTCCAGCAGCACAGTCAGGTACCAACATTTCACAGCATCTGTTAACCCTAAACAATTGTTTGATTTCTACACAAAGAAAAAGAACCACAGTAGGTTTCAAAAAAGATACCTGTCACAGAAACGGGAACTGGGATACAATTGTATTCTAAGGATTCTGTACAGAGTTACACAGAAAAAGGTTTTTTAGATCTTTTCAAAACAAAGAAAAGGTTATTAACTGCTTACAACCATTCCCAGTAACTAAAGTGAAACCCTGGACCTGGAGTGGCTTATGCTTGGATGAGCACACCACTATTACTATTGTGCTGTAAGACTGGAAAGGCACATTCAACACAACTACCACCTCCAGGACATAACAGCAGCACCGAAGGAAGTGTGTCATATTTTCAGTATTCTAAAATTACTGTCTCCAAGCAGAATGCGCCAATGAGCAAAACTCACACGGATCCTTGGGACAGAGATCTTTCCTCAATTGCTATAACAAGTCCTGCTTTTGCCAGACTTCACATGGAGACTGGAAAGCCACAGGGAACTCAATTCATTCCTCTGTGACCATTCCACATTCCCGTCGCCCAGAAGCACACATACCTGCATCTGTGAGGTGAGTGAGGGTCTCTTCCATCACTTCCTTGTGTTTTCAGGTAAGGAACATAAGGAGGAAAGGATCATCTGATAAAGCAAATAACACGTGAAATTAAATAGAATCCACATTTCTTTTTTTCTTGGATCTGTTAAGCAGAAAAACATAGACATAAACACACCAACCCTGCAATTTTGTGAAAACACATCCTGTGTCGACTTTTCCTTGCATCACCCCCTCAGGGCATCTAGACTGCAGACGAGTACTCTACAGGAAGGGAGGCAGGGGATTCTCTCTGCTTTAGTGTTTTTAGCTTCTTCTACAGCTGTTGGGAAGCAGAGATTTCCATAGACTGGATGTAGCTTTGGTAAAAACAGTTGTCACCTGAACAGGGAAGGCTTCCTGGAAGATTAGAGGCGGGTGCCCTGGTGCCCATGTGAAAGTGGGCTAAGAGGACTGGCAACGTGGTGTCTTCAGTGCCAGACGCTACTGCCTTAATATTGCCTCCTGGCCTGCAGGGCTCAGTGAAAACCCCTACCAAATGGCAAATTCTGATCTCTAGAGAGTGCTCCAGTTCCAATTTCATCTGTTCCCACTTGCCCCAATATCATACTACCAGATACCACTATACCATATTCCACAAGGAATCAAAATGAGCTGAATTTAGGGAGTTCTGAAAAGCACACAACCAATCGTCCCACAGCACAGTAAATTACTAGATAGAAACAAACACTGTTGGACAGCTTAGAAAAACATGTTTTCTATTTATTTAAAAATAAGTTTGTAGTTACTACATTGCAGTGACAGTAATTCTTACACATACATTCTAGTTTGTATAAAAGGATTCAAAGTATTATGCATCAAAACTAACATAGAAAGTGTCCACATAACAGTAAAGAAATTTCCAATCCATATGTACAAAAAGAAAGGGCACTGTTATCCTGGTGAGATACTTCAGGTTATAACATGATAATCTAGATTTCTGGAAGGAAAAAAGCCTTGATAAAGCTAAAGAATTATAGTTTTCAAAACTGTTACTCATTACATACAACAGATTTGTGTTTTACATAATTCTGTACAAAATAAGCGTAATTTTTAATCTGAAAATCTGTCAGTTTTAAAATTAACCTTTCTAGGTAATTTACTTGAAGTTGAGCTCCATTCTATACATATTGAAACATTATGACAGAATTTAATTCACGCATGATCATTATCCAGTTGTCCACCACACTTCTGCAGTTTTAGTATGGTCCAAAAATGTAACTTCTGTATGGTCTCAATGCATCAGCAAACCAACCCACGCAGTTGTAAGCACAAAACAGTACATGTACATCACACAGTACATGATAGGTACTTCTATATCTTTCTACTTCTAATTTGTGTGACCTCATTCGTTGTTCTTTCAGTGTAGGAATTCATAGTGCAGTACTACTTTCCCTCCCTAAAACGTGTTGTTTGCATTATTTGAAGTGAATTTCCTGATGTATGTATCTGCATTAAAAAGGATCCAAATGACTACTTGTCTCACTACGTACCTCCTAAAAGCTAAATTTATTCACCCTTATTTTATTGCAGCATATAAGGTTTCTCCCTAGAGTGCCTTGAGGCTGTTAGAACCTTGGGAAAAGGTGGGGGGTGAGGGGGAAGCAGCTAATCACCTTTTTCTGCAATTTAGGATGTCTTTTAATCTGGCTTCCTGGCATGTTTCCTCCTCTAACACACTGTAAAAATGACATGGCGAATTCCCACATTAAACACAGCAGAAACACAAGAGCACCTGGAGATCAGCTCTGGTTTAAAAGCTACCTGCTCTTTTTCCCCCAGACATCACAGAAAGTGAGCAAGCTGTACTCATGATTCAAAACCAGGAAGCTACGTAAGCTGTCAATGCCAGATTTGTTATTTGAAACACATTGTCAAGCCTTGGCCAGTTTTATGAAATGCACTACACACTTTCCTCTGCATACGAACAAACATGTATATACAGTAATTTACAGCAGAAAACTAACAGCCCTTTTATCAGTTGAATATCTAGGTCCCCTTGGAAACCAATCTGTTACAGGAACTTCAGAGATAAAAGAAAATATATACTCATTTTACACAGTTCATTTGTCTTCATTTAGGTAGTAAACAGAAAATGAGCTTTTGCTGTTTCTAGGTGAGGTTTTAAAACCTTCTACCTTCTCTACCACAGCACTGTAGCAGAGTTATAGTTAGATGTTTGAAAACACTATGTTAAAAAAAAAGCAAAAACAAAAACCTTTGACAATCTGCTGTGGACAAAATATACGCTTTCAGAATAAGGTAAGGACTCAGGACACAACGTGAATATTGTGGTATGGCTACATCTTGATTGACCAGCGATGTTAAAATTACCTCAGCAAGTTTCATGTGCTACAAATAAAATGTGAATGTTGATGAAAGTGAGCTTATAAACCTCTAACCTCCAATCTGCTATATAAATACAGGGTGAAAGGGTCCCATCCAGTTAAGCCTATTGCTTTTATAGAACCAGTCAACTCTTTAACACATGCCTAAATTCAAATTACACACTAAAGCATTTACTTTTAGCCCTCGATCCAACAAATGTGAGCAAAATATTTTAAAATGCAGTGTAAAAATCATTAACAAGCTTGAAGTTACTGAATGGAGAAACTATTTTTTGTGTTGCATGTAGTCCTTTTTTTGGCAAGACAAAAGCCTCTGGCACAGAATTGGTACTTAAAAATATTTGTACAGCAATACAGTGAATAAGCTGTCTCTACACTACAATTTATTTTTTAATAGATATTAATATCTATATGTGCTGCATCAGGGTCCTTTATCAATTACTAGTTTTACAAATATTAAGCCATAGTAATATTTAACTCAACCAACTCAACCTTACAAGTCTATCAACAAACTGATCACAGGTACAAACCGGACACTGTACAAATAAACATCTGTAAATCTTTATCACAGCAGTCAAATCACTGGAGGAAGACATTTCTCTGTAAAGTTGTATCACTGGTCATTGCCAAGTGACAAAGAGCTCTAGTTCAATATTGACAATAATAATGAACACTACAGTGGTAAAATTTCAGTTCAGTTCCCAGAGAACACATTAACAACAGAAACAAAGTGGCTAAAGAGTTGTTAAGTATGTAGGAACAGGTACAATGATTCCTGTTAAACATTCAGAGCACACTTACAACAGAAGCAGAAGTATTTCCTCATTGGTAGTTAAGAAACACACTGTTATCAAGATACTACTCAGCAGCAAATACCAATTTTAATGTTTCCCAGTATAGCGTAGAAATACCAGAACAGTATTCTCATATCCAGGTCAAATATAAATGAATTTAATGACTAAAACTGAGTTAATTGCTGCCAGATCGTTTGCATGTATGTGACTATGAAGCTATGTTATTTACAATGCAAATGTAAAACAAGCACATGAGGTTTTGATACTCCATTTTCTGAACCAGTTGTTAGGTACTTGAGATGGTATTATAAAACATGCATATAACTATAGTTCTTAAATTATTTCAGAACACTGACCAATAGTTTATTGCTCACATTTAAAAACCTAAGACTCTGTTATCAAAAGCTCTTTTTCTGTATTGATACAGTATCTCACAACCACCTCAAATAATAAATTTTTCCCCAACCAAAATACAGTCTGATGGTGACTAAAGTCTCATAAATAAAGTTTGCAACCTAGTGAAATTAAATTATAAAAATGTAACTTTTAAATAAATCTGGTATTAATTTCTAATAAATTTCTAGGGATGCTTCTATAAAAACATTGACCCAAATTATCCACAGTTTATTTTTAAAGGAAAAACATTAATGTGTCTAAATAGAATCAAAAACTTACTGGCTAAAGTCACCGATATTATTGGGTGGGAAGCAGTACCCATGTTCTGCAGGTAAGGCCTTCTATCTTTGTAAAATTAAGATGTACAATCTTCTACCTACTGTTAAGGGAACGCAGATTATTTCAGTCTCCAAAACTTGCACATAAGGTATTTTCAATATATAAATATATACATAAACATGCCATATAAAACACTATTACAAATGGAGTAAATACAGAAGATGAATTTTAGATAAAATCTATTTTATATATTACAATGCAGATAACATCAGGAAATTACACATTTTCAAATGATTGCCTTCATCAGTGAGATTTGACAAAATTAACAAGTAGAATCAATCAGTTTTGAATTGTGAAGCTGTATTGCAACTGTACAAACGTAGCTTGTTATCTTACCACATGTTTAGCAACTCCATTTTAATCGGATGACAAAGAAATACTTGTTAGAAAAAATAAATATGCCAACAAATGAAATACAAACTAATCCCTTCCCCCCAAATTCAAATCCATAACAATTCAAAGAGGATCTGGAAAATACCTTAGCCATTTTTTGTAGCAAAATGAACTACCTAAAACTAGGTATGGTGGATACTAATCTGCTATCCACAATAGCATATTTCTATTACTTTTGGTGGCAAATACCAATGTTCTTTGTTCAAACTTTTAAGCTTTTTTTGTAAGAAAATAAAGAGTGAAGAATCAGGCCTCAAATACATATACAGAATCTGTGCAAATATAAGGTCTTAATTCTGCATGTCCTCCCTTCCAGACATTGCAGATGATGTGTAAAAACAAACAAAAAAAAAGTATAACCAGAAAATTTTGGTTACATTTTTGTACCATACCAGATCTCAGTGAATACGACTGCTTATGTATTTTTTTCCTTGAAACTGGACAATACTTTTTTTAAGTGATAGAAAATGGTATTAAGGTTTGTTTGTAAAGGTATAAAATAACTAAATGTACCATAAACAAATAAATAACTGCTTTTCTTTTCCAGAGCAGTACATATAACAATACATTCCCCTAAGTCATATAGTTATCATTTACAATAGACAACTTAATTTTAGTAAGGATGCAAGAAATAATAGAATACAAGGCACAATCATTAAATGGAATTTTTCTTTAGGGTGTATATTGACATATGTCAGCGTGATATACCATAAAAAGTGCAGAAAAACACAATGTGCAATGAGACCACTGTATAAAACATGATTGCATAAAAAGTGATTTGGCCTTTTAACCCTAATAATTGAAAATAACCAATCTTCCCCTTAAAATTAAACTATAAAGTATGACATTTTAAAATTTTCAATTCTAGTGCTACCTAAAAAATCCTGAAAAAAATTTATACCTGGGTAATATTTTAGATGTATGTGTTTATGTATATATTAATATATACACATACACTATTCTTTGTAGGTCATTTCAGCCTCTTAAGCATGTCTTAAAGTTGTAGAAACAACAATCAATCTGGATCAGAAAGTAAACATCATAATTCCATACCTGTCCTGTAATTTCCTTGAATCCTTTAACCAATTATACATTTAGACTAAAACATCTCTGTCAAAGGACCCCACCAGTGCATTATTTTCTACCAGAAGTACCAAAAAGGATACATTTCAGAACAATGTTAACAACTTACTATTTAAAACAAGACACAGCTTTTATCACTGCAAATGGTATGCTGTACTGACACTCAAAAAGAAAAAAAGGTTTTCCACTGCACTGATTCTCAGTCTTTGGCACAATAAACAGAGATTTAGTGATTGATACAAGAATCAAGGTCTGAAAAATTAGACATTAGTCAAACTTTTTCCAATGTGGATATATATATATTTGTGATTACATTTTTGCTATGTTTGGCAGAACTTGGATAAACAACGGCCTGTGCTAGGCTTCTTTTGCAGCTCAATGTTCCATCACAACTGAAATTAAGCATTTTCAGATTAGCAAAGTTTGGTATTGTATTATTTGATGGAAATGTGAGTAAATTTACTGCCACTTTTTGCCAAAGTCTGCCTTCCTAGGCAACTTGACTTTACAATTGAAGTGTACCTTGGCTTGGTCAAAAATAGATTTCTGTTTTCAATTTGTGGCAATTAAAAGTTCTATTACCTTTTTTCAATTGTGTAGAGATATTACATACTACTTGAGCAGAGTAGCTCTGAACTCTGTATGTCAGTCAGAAACTGCTTCAATTATTCTCAACTGTGAACAAAATGTCTGTTGAAATGTATAACCTATTTGGAGGGCAATAAATAGCAAAAGTTTAAAATATATATTTCTTTCAAATAATGTTCTTTCAGTTTATCGTTTTGCTGAATTTTTCTCCCCAAATCAGAACACACTCTTCTAACCCATAATAGCAGCAGGGAAGCAGAAGTCTGTTCTGCTGTTCCTTAACTGTACCTGCTTCATAGCATTCTGAAGTAAAACCCTTGGTAAAAATTACCAACCAATTAAATTAGCTTTTGCTTTTTCAGTCAACTTTCGGACTCTGCCTCTGCTTGAAGTTCCAAAAGTTAAGGAGGTGTCTTCAAACAATAGCTGCCTTTGCTCTTCCTCAGAGTCATCTTCATTGTAAAAGGCTGTCCTCCTACCCTGGTTTCTAGTTCTCATGTGAGGTTCAGAATCTTTAAGCTCTTCAGAACTCTCCTCCATAGGCTCATGTGTCTTTTTCCTCCTGCTTCTTGTTTGCATTTTGACGTTTGCAGGAACTAAGAGGTCTGAGCCTGGCTGGCGACTCTTTATCTTCCTTTTTGGCTTTCTACCCCCACGGCCTTTTTTTTGTAACAAGTCTTCCTTCACATTATTTTCAGAAAGAGAATTGCATGCAGTAGAAACGGAGGCTTCCTCTGGTATATCCTGTGTGGTCTGGATTGTATTCTGCTCTGCAACCTTTTGCTGTTCAACGATTTGTAGCTTTTTTGGTTTCCTGCCTCTTTTCTTGTGCACCACCACTTCACAGCTACTGTTATTAGTCTCCACTTTTGGTTTCCGTCCGGGACCTCTTTTCACTGGAGGTTTCAAAGGCTGTCCTCCATGTCCATTTACCTGAATGCTTCCTGATGCCAAAGCATTATTCTTGCAATCTGCTGTAAAGAAATGGTACAGAAATGCTGTAAGTACACGTCACATAACAGATTTGCATTTACATTCATTTTCACACCGCCTTACTAAAATATCTGGATGGATTCACAGTGATTGCCAATCTGTCAAAATCTAAGAAACCCAAAGCTGAGCTCAGAGAGTTTCATTCCAGAATGGAACAAGGACTAACTTCTAGTTGGATTTAGCACACAGTAGCTGCAGGGAAAAAAAACCCCAACAAACAAAAAAACCCCAGGAAAAACACAGGAGGAAAAAAAAGAAGGAAATAAAGGGAACAGCTGAAGGGTTTTTCTCAGGTGATACAACACCAGTGGACAAAACTCCTATTTTGTATCTGCAACAGCAAAAGGTTGCTTAAGAAGCTTTACTGCAAGGATTGAGAATGCTTCACAGTAGGTCACCTCTGGAGAAATAAAAATTTTCTTTCAACCCGAGGTAGCATCTTCTGTATCAAATTTGTACATATTTTTCACATTAACAGACAGACAGCAGAATGTACTTCCTTGGAGACTTTTATGGGATATGAGTTTCTATTACATGAGCGGTACTCAATTTCCTCAGAGGAGCATATCACAGGACCTCTTAGGAAGATGTTCTGATACCACAGCCCTTTCCTAAAATGTGGCCAAGAACAGGCTCATAGCCAGCATGATAGCTCCTCCAGCCCTTTGATGAAACACCCACGCACAGCTTCTGCTGTGTTCGAATGTGCACCATCATGCACTAAAAGCACAGGCCTCCTCTGTCCTATTAGTGGATGTAAGGAGACAGGACCGTGTCAACAACATTCAGACAGCCCTGACCTGACTAAACCTCCCATCCTATTACAGCTGCGTATTTAGCCATGCAATGTGGGAACAGCTGGGGCCTTTGTGAGAAAGCTTACAAGCAATGGACAGATGATTTAACTTATCAGACCACAAGCTACTTTTTCAGAAGCATGGATGAGTATGAAAGAAATCCTTGGAGAGAGGACTACAAGGAGTAGGCAGATTAATTAGATGAGACTTAATTTGCAGACTACTGTGTCCCCATTTTCAGAGAAAAGATGTTTAGTGGATCTAGCTGCTTCAAGCATCTTCTTAAGAGTTCAAAGCTCCTTCATAAACAGGGAAGCTTTTTGACTAGGAGATCTTATTTCAGCCCCACAGAAGCTTTGAATTTTAAGGTATTCTGACATCAAAAGACCAAGCAAGCTCACTCAGGAGATTTCATGAACTAGGTCCAAGCAGGCCATTCAAATATACTAAACAGAAGCAGTAAACACTGCATAGGTTTCTTTTGCTCTGCCAAAAAATGAAAGAATGAATTTGCATGCTTGTTGCTGCACAGAATGTCATCATACCCAGTGTTATTGACCCAAATATAACCCACAGAAGCTTTATGTGATTAAACACGTAGGGTTTAAAGCGTGTCCATGCAGAAGTCTGCTTTGGAATTTAGGAATTCCTAACATGATATTTGTAATAATTTAAATGAAGATACAGATATGTAACATCTCAAAATCATCTAGACAACAGCTATCACATCATGGAAATGGTGTTAAGAGTAGTCAAAACCATGCTAATTCATCAAGAAGGAAAACAATGGTGACTGAGTTGTTCCATTAGACTTCCCTATTCTGCTAAATCATAATGCCTTTTAATTTCCCTACCCCCAAATTACCACAAATAAAGCACAACACTACAGTCACTACATCAATAAATCTGAGGGTGGGGAGGAAGTTTCAGAGGAATTTGGTACCTTGTGGATTAACAGTGGAAGATTTTACTTTGCGCTTGATTTGCTTCTCTTTCTCGGGATTTTCTCTCGTGGAGTTATTCCTAGTGTTATGACTGTAATCAGATGGGGTAGGGTTTGATACAATATTCTGGTTCTTGGAATGTTTGGTTGAATTCTCCAGTACTAGAAGGATAAAAAGAAAAAAAAAAATTATGCAAGTCAAGTAGCTTGTACTAAATTCAATCTTGTTGGGTAAAATGGAACTCACGTTCTACTACAAACAATTTGAGTCAGTGATCCAAAAGGGAGAAAGCTTCCTAGATAAAACAACATAGCCTAACTTGTCCTCTGAAGAGCCTCAAAGGTCCATCAGCTTGAAAACATAACCAGTCTTAACTGAGAGAGATATATTAGATTTCCAAAGAGCCAGTTTTATCTTTAAAAACATTCATAGCTTAATTAAAAAACAAAACCAAAATCACCCCAACTTGCCTGACTTTCCTGACCCTGCAGTAGTATTAGGCTTTGTAATTAAAGGCTTTATAGTTAAAGGCTTTGCTCCTGAAGAAGTAGATGGTTGCTCTGTAACAGCCACATCTGTTATCCCCCTATTGCTTCGAGTCCGCACAAGGGAGGAGGCTTCAGCGGCTTTTCCGTTTATCTGAGGCGGAACGGGTCTCAGTGCTGTCGACCGCGCAGGTGCAGAAGATGATGAAGTGGCAGAAGGTTCTGCCTTTAGCTGAGGTTTTATTAATCTCCTCTTCCTTTCAGGGCTGCAAAAGGAGGGACAATTGGTATCCTGGATGACCACCTTGCCATTTTACAGGAATAAATAAAATTAAATGCTAGTGTCTGAGATTGTGGGAGTAAAACAATCACCTCTGCATGAAGTATGTTAAAAATATGGCATTTACTGTGGAAATTCATGTAAGTTGTGAGCTTCTGGAAAGTGAATCTTTACAATAAATACTATAGTTATATGACAAAGCATGATGCCATCACTATCCTAACGATGCTGTTTTACTGTACACATTTAGCAGTTATTTGAATTTTAAGCACTTACACTAGGATAGCTCTAAGTAAAGTTTAAAACTCTTCCACATCATAGGGACTTGCATGTCAAAGCTACCATTCTGCAATATAGGGAATAGTAAAGGAAGTATTAAGAAAAAAACACACTAAGTTTTATTGTTTAGGTATGTCAAAATTTCACAGCATTTCCTGAATACTGTAAAGGAATTAATGTACCTGGATGCAACACTACTGGATACGGAGCTGCTTCTACTTCTTTTTTTCCTTCGTTTCTTTATTGCATTTCTTTTATGAAAGCGTAGGGCAGATTTATAATCTGATAAAATAGAACTTATGTGTTCTTCAAAGAAAGCAGAGAGGCGCAAGCTCATGCTGTAGATCTAAAAAAGAAAAGCCAGTAAACAAGTTTTATTCTTTTCCAAAGCATCCTTTTACTTATTTATCACTGAACAATAGCCAGAAAAGTAAAAAGTGATTGATATAGAAATGTTTTAGGGAAATTTACAATCTGCCTCAACAAATACATGCTAACTCATGTGTAGGTTTGCTTTAACTATTTTTATGGTTTCGAAAAGTGTATTACAACTGAAGATGACACAGAAAAGGAAAAATTAGAAAAGCTACTTTTTCAATTGCCTTTCCAGAATGTATCTCTTTCTAGCTGCAACAGAAATCATACAGAGAGATCCTTAATATAATTTTACTGTATCATACCTAGGGTCAAGAAATCTTATTTTCTGCTCTGTTAAGTTGCATCTTATATCTTATATTGGAACATCAGTCTATTTCTTCTATAGATGAATTGATACTACAAGTAAGTTGGCTGCAACAGGTACAATAAATGTGTTGGAATTATGTAGGTGCACTTTTTTTACCACCTCTAGCCTTGGATGATTTACAGAGACTCCCAAACTCAGTTTAGATCACAAGGAATTATTTGAGCACAGTTGCTATTAATTCTGGAAACAAAAAAAACACCAAAGTGACCTGTCTAGGTACTTTTAGGAGACACAGCACCTTCTAAGAAACAGAAAGACAATATTGAACCACTGCCTGCTTAAGAACACACCAAACCACCTGAGCACTAGACTCAATAGGTTTGACAGATTCTGCATGTGTTACTGGAGATGGCATGCAAAGGAATGTGTGTCTGGTGTGTCAAGTTAAGAAAAAAAAAAGCTGATGACTTTAGGTTTACTGTTCAAGAAAGCATTAGTGATGTCAGTTTATTGTTCAAAAAAGCACCATTGACAAAGTAAGATGCTAAAAATGTAAGCGCATGACAGTAAAAACATCACCATTCGACTACATGTTGCATGCACTGAAAGCACATAGGGTCTAGAATATTAAAACTCTTGACATAAGAACTTCCCATTTCTACTTCTGAGTAAAACAAAAAAAAGACAAATTTATTACTATACCAGTCTGTTTGGAAGAAACATGAAAGAAATGAAAATGTCAAAAGAACCTATGAAACCACGCAAAGCTAAAGAAAATGTCAGATGAGATGAGGTCAAGGAGAGAAGGAAAGACCACAAAAGAATCCAGACCTGCCCCAGAAGCTCTGCCATTTGCTGCAACTGAAAGAATAATTCTTTTATGGGGTATGGCAGCCTCAACAGTGAGACTGTCTGCTACTAACTGGGGAGTAATCGCTGGTCCTCCTAGTCACCTACTAAGAAATTTGTACCCAAGTCTTAAAACAATTAATTCCTAATGATTAACTTGCTATTTAGAACAGCCAAACATAAAAGCTGTTAATAATTCTAGTCTTAAAACCTAACACATATTAGTAGAAGACAAGCTACACAGAAGCCTTGAACACATGTAAATATGCATCTATAATTTAACTGCTCTCAGGTACTGCACATACTACTAAGGTATCTCAGTACAAATACCTTTGTAAGCTGACAGTTTATGTAAACTGTCCTGTTTCCCAGAAATCTGAAGAGCTTCATGACTATCCTACTGCATAGTGGTCAACAGCACAGAATTTCAATATCCTCTGCTGTCTATACCTGGATATTTCAGTTTGGGGCAACCTTCAAAGTAGAGAGGCTCTGTGTTTGTTTTGAAAATCTAGTTTCTTCCCCAAAATATCAGTTAAATTTCACTACTGTACTCGTGATCATGATTCTACGGAACTTATCTTCCACATGGCTTTCCCTTTAGACCCACTTCCTAATATTTACTTTTGAAACACACATGCAGAACATCAGAACTTTTGGTATTTAAATAGCACACATTCCTTTCCTTTCAAATACAAAGCTATAATAGTTGTGTTTAAGATAGTTAATAGTTTGTGTTTTAAGATCAGAAATAGTTTAGCTTGTTTTTTAAAAGTAATCAAATTACACTGTCTCTGCTTTTTCAGTCCTATATTGTTCAGATATAAGTGTTCTTTCAAACAACAATGGAAAATAATAAAATCTTACTCTTGATCTTTTACTTGGTGTATAGGCCTTGGAATTGCTGAAAATAAGTCTCACATCTTTACATAACTCCATTGGTGACTCGTAGTTGCCAGCTTCCAGTGTTTCTCTAACAGTAGCAAAGTCCATAGGAGTGTCAATAATATCTCTATAATCCTGTTTAGAAGTAGCAAAGCAATTTATTACGATTTTTTCCCCAAGCCTTAAAGTATCATTTTCATTTGGATGAATTTGATAAACCTGTTTAACCCAAGTGTCCTCTTTAAATAGGTATGGAAGACTGCTGAAGACATTTTGCCCCTTTCCACTGATATACAGCATACCTCCTTGCAGACATACTCAGCAGGGTCAAGGTTAGAAGTTAACTGATAGACTTAATTCATTTTATAAACAGATTTTCTAAAACACATAGCTCAGAATTTTGTGTCCTAAAGGTGGCATTACTGACACGCTGACGTGGAGATAACAGTGATATGAAAGTGTGGCTACAAGCCTTCTGGGTGGCTTAGCAGCTCAAACTTGGGACTAAGACTAATACTGTTCTTACATATGAAGTTTGAATATTTGAACCTGATCAGAGCTTTATCACATCCTTTCTGAAATCTGAGCAGTTTCCTAAATGGAGACCTGACAATTTACGAAAGTAATAAAGTATTAAAAACTCATCAGGCTTAGGTAGGACTCAATTCAAGCCAATGACAGAACCATTTTTCTAGGCTGGGGAAGAAACAGAGACATATCTATACAACAAAAAGCTTAAATACCAAATTTAACCAAAAAGTTAACTTGATCCTTCAGAGCAAATAGAACTTGCAGGAGTGCCTCTGCATGTTAAACAGGCTTGTGACACCAGAGAGCAGTGTGTTTCACGCCTAAGCCTAGTAGAGTGCTCTGTATCAGCTCATTTGAGGATCTCAAACACAGAAGGCCACTTGTAGTTGGCCAGAAAATTATGTTTAGGTTACTTCAAAAATAAAGGAACCCATGGCTGCTGAAGTGTCAAGACAGACCTACTAGTGACTTCCTAAAGAGAAGCATTTTTTTTTCTCTAATTGAGACAATAATTTCACCCAAGTGAATCACCCTAGAGCGATTATTTTACAGAACTTAAGATATGCTAGAAGGAAAGCAAGCAAAATCTTTGCTTTATTGCTCAGAGTTTTCATATAATCCTACTTTTAGCTTTTATACTCTGAAATGAAACCAATGATCTTTGGCAACACGTCACATGCAACAACCAAACACATGCACCTGATATATGACCATTTATCACTCAGAAAAGATATCTGAATTGCAAAAGGTATAATTTACTTTAAAAGCTGTAATTTACTTAATAACGTAAGCATCCCTGAATATAAAATATTTTCCAACAAAAGTGTCATGGAGAGCAGAGGAGTATTATTTGTTTTGAAATAAGTTTAAAAAACCAGTAAACGTTATCAAGTGACAATGAAGTGCTGAAAAAAATTCTGTCACTACAGCTGCCTGAAGTTTCATTTGAAAGAACTGAAAAAATGGTCAATGTTAAAACAAACCACCAAACCAACCCACCACTTAACAATTGGATTATAACCAATCACCTTGTTCTAAAATACTCACTGGATACTCAAGAAGATCCACTGGTTGTCGAAATGGTTCGGAATCTTCACACTGAAAAATGAGATTCAGGAGCTCCTGGCATTGCTTCTTCCATGACTGAATGTCATATGACTGAGCCCGATTACGTAGCCGCCGCTTTGGCTGATGATCCTGAAATGACAATATTGCCAAGTACATACTGAATAAACTAGCTGCTTTTACAAAATCTAATGGAAAAGTTACCCCACAGGACATAAATGAATTCACAACATGCAGCAGCACAGACGAAAATACTTTTACATTGAACAGCTCAGTAGAACAACATGTCACTAAGTTCAAAACTTTCAAAAAGCTGACATTACACAATACTAGCAATATTTTAGTTTTCCCTTCCATTGCTTAGAAATATATTTTAGCAATTGTAGCACTAAAAATATAAACTAAAAAATTTTAAAACGTTTACCTTTCTTTTTCTAGTGGAAGTCCCCGGCACATTTGTGTCTTTCTCTTCTTCCTTTGAGCAAGATAATGAGTCGCATAAAAAGGTTAAAAAATATAAACATATATGAGTAGGTGAGTCTTTCATACTTCAGACTTATAATTTGAGTCTTTACAGTCCTACCCCTATCCCTCTGAGAAGTATTTCATGTAACTGTCAATTTTGAGAACTTCTCAGAAGTCTAAGCAGCATCCTCCAGCAAAGTATTAAAGCACTCTGCACTAAAGGAAGAGAGGAGGCTGGATTCTCACCCAGTTTCCTAGCTGACAAGAGGAAACATTGTACTGACAGAAAAGTACAATCCACTTCCCTATCAGTGGCTGAAACCGGTATTTTGGTCTTCTACAGGACAGACAGAGGTCTTGTTTCTCCAGTGTATCGATGCCAATGCCCAAGACACAACCACTTACCTCATCAGAGTCAGACAACACTTTCTTCTTCATTGAGTTGTATAATGGAATTATGTCATAGCAACTCTGATCTCTGTAAAAAGAAACACAAGCTAACATTTATTTTTCATTTTCACCTATGGAACCAACTGTAATTTGCCTAGGAAAAGGACAATATTTATGAAGCCATTCCCAAATAAAATGAGAATGTGTTTAGTGCTATATGAATACTAAGTAATAAGTTAAGCTAACCATCTGCTCAAAAAGTTGTAAAATATAGATCGCTTAACAGTGCGAATGTTTTAAAATTAAAAACCATAATCCTTTACCAGGCATTCGTGAGCATCAGAAAAATCTATTCCTATACTACATAAAGGCTTTGAGGCCATCTAGCTTTGTAAGGAGCATTAGAGTAAACTTATTGTACAAAAGTACAATTTAATAATTTAATTTAGCACCCATAATGTATGACATTTGAAATGCAAGTGTGTAAGGACTAACACTGTTGTTGTGTAAAACTGCATAATTAAATCAGCAAAACATACAATAATTTTCAATTCTTGATTAACACATAAAACTCCTCCACAAAGGAAAGCCCAAAGGTGTTCTACTATGACTGGGAAGTGATTTGTAACACTTTTACCACTTGTAACTGTAAACACCCAGCAACTCCACACCAGAATCAGAATCTGTAATACAGGCTACTGCCATTACGACTAGAACAGCTGTGAGAGAAGGTGAAAAAAGATAAACTAACTGCAACACCCACCCCCCATTTTCAGCTTTTTGAGATACTGAGGTAACTTAAGAAACTAAGACTTAGATTCTCAGAGGCATCTAGATATTTCATTCTCATTAGAAACACAGGCTTCACTTTCCATTATCTAGTTCCGTTGTCTTCTACCTTACAGTTACAACCATAAAAATAAAGTCTGGGCTTTACATGAATTGCTAGTTCACTTAAATTAGTACATTAATAGACTCAAGCTATAGGCCGGTATTAAATAAGAATATCCAAGAATATCCACTAATTTAGCTAAGCCAATTAAAAACATACACTTTGAAAAACTCCGAGATGCTTAATTAATCAGAAAAAAACCCATGTAGGACAAAGATGTTAAAGAACAAAATTAGTAACAGAAAAGCCCTTTAGATACATATCTGTTCCTAATGGTGTATATTTCACTAAAACTTTTAACATCTAAAGCAGTTGAGTGTTTTACATTCTCCAGCCAATACCAGAAATCACAGGCACCAAAGAAATTGAAGATTTATTTATGGAGTCGAAGTCCTAGATTTCCAAATACTAAACACAGTTCTAATAAGTTTTTTTAAGAACACACAAAATAGAAAAGAACTAGATTCAATTTAACACTGACAAACTCAATCACTAAAAATGTCACAATTTTTGTTAAACTAATGAAGTATCTTGCTGTGTCTACAAGGTGGAAACAGCAGCGCTCATTGTGTACAAGCAAACCAAGGCAGCGGACACAGTAAACTCTTACAAACTTCACCTCCATAGATGTGTCAACTGACTGAAAAATCTTAAATATTTCTCATTGAGTTTGTCTATAGATAATAATAGAACACTTGAAAGACAGCTACAACTTCTGTCAACTAAAAAGCCTCTAATTTTTACTTTGCAGACATATAAAACACCATTTTCAAACCTATTATAAATTGTAATCTAGATTTTAGAATTAAATTCTCACAATTATGTTAACAGAGCCAGTATTCAAATTCAAAATTAGAACTCCTAACTTACCAATGAATATATTCGTAACTCCATGAAGATACTCAGACCCATTTTTATGACTTAGGAGAAAGTATCTCAGAATAAAATGCTATGCCAATCTATGCCACTCAATGTATTACAGAACTTGTTTTACAAACTTATGAAATCTTTGTCAACATAAGCTTTATTCTTTTCTGCCCCAACAGCAGACAACAGGCTTATTTAAAGTGCAGAACTATCTTTAAAATTCAGATCTAAAAAGGCCCTTACCTTGGTAAGAGATAGGAATAACAACAGACCTACTAAGCAACTCACTTTATGAAATGTAGCAGAAGATCTGTGACAAATTTGGCAGCTTTGACAATAGGACTTCCAGGTTCATTAAATGTGCGAGTATTGTGTTCGATGTACCGGACTTCCCACATTAGCGAAGAAAGGCGTCTGTATAGAAACAGTTGCCAGACAAGAAAAGGAGAAAGAAATAAAGACAATTTCTAGCAATGTATATGAACAGGGGGAAAAATGTTACATCCTTCTTCTCATTCACCGCTCTTTCCCATTACATCAGAAAAAGTACACATCAGATACACCACCCTACCCTAAGTGACCAGCAGAAGGCATCTTCCTCTGGCTTCCCGTTCTCATGTTATATTCTGTGGTGATCTATACAATGGCTTTATGAACATACAGCTGACATCCCTCAGGAAAACTCGGTTAGGACACTTCAGCTTTTATTATTCCTTTATGATAGATATAACCAGTCCTACATCACCTTTGAACTCAGTTAAGAATTAACAAAACAATAATAAAAACATTTTAGAACATACCTTTTTCTGACAGATAGACAACTATCAGATTTCCCCTGATTTAATAACCTAACTATAGAAAAAACACATTATAAAAAATGATGCACAAAAGCAAATAACTGAAAAAAATAGATCCAAATCTAAACAAGATAAAACAATAAGATATTAAATACTCAGACAACATAAAAATTACAGTTTTAAGATAAGCCTCATGAAAAACTATCAAAAATCAAAAGCGATCTGAACAATCCACAAAATGTGGAAAAAAAAAAAAAATTCAATGAGAAGCACAACACAGAGTGGTTGCTTATTACCTAATGAGGCCTTGGCAATATTACAAACTAAAAAACCCCAATTTTTTGAAGGTGCGTTGATTACCAAAAATAACCGCTTACTCTTTTGACAAGAGAAACAAAATCCAGCAAAAAGTTCTCTCCATCTGACAGCAAAGCAGCACATTATAGAAGAGAAAGCTGGATTATCTCATATTACGCAATAAACACGGAACAATATAAGTTCAATATTGCAATACAATGATAAAAACCAGGGGTCCTTTTTTGAAAATGAAAAAGCAAATTTAGTTTAGAATTCAATATTCATTTAGCATGTATAAAGCACTAAAAATGAACTTTGAAATTCGGCCCAAAACAAAATGCTATCCATATTTATTCAAAAGAATCTAAAATGACACTGATTTTTAAATAAGAAGTAGAATAAGAACTCAAGGAAACAGCAGTAATTTAAAGAACTATACTTCTACATAGATGTTTACGGAAAAAAAAAAATGGAAAAAGCCCACAGCAATTGCAATCACAGTTTAGGAAAACATAAAAATGGTATCAAAAAGTATAAACTAATTTTTGTTGCTGTACAACAACTCAGAAGTTCAGCACAAATAATTTAAGAAGTCGCATTCTGTGTAGCTGTTTAAGTGATAATATTTTTAAAAGTATATCAGGACAAAAAAACCACTTGAGATATTTTTAGGTTTCTCTTACTAAAATTATTTTAAAAGTACTTTAAAAAATTATTAAGTGGAAACTTAATCCTTTGGCCTAAAGTCATTTTACTAACCCTGCAATTTGAATATCACACAGAACAAGTCATTTGCATAATCAGGAATTTGAATGCCATGTAGTTCTAAAATACATTTTGGAGATGTTCAATCCTTTTTAGAGTTTTAGAAAATGGAAACCTAGATCAAGGATAGAAGATGGAAGAAAGTAAAAGCATACACTCGTGCCCACCTCCTAGTTTGGTATGGCAAGACAAAGAGCTACCAAAAATACAGCTGCTGGTAGATCACAGCAGAACTGAGACTTTGGTCTAACCTGTAAAATCTGCTTTCCAGTCTTTGCTTAATGGTACTGAGGTCTGTGGGATATGCCACAACAGTGCAATACATTGGGTAAGCTTGAAGATCCACAGGTGCCACAAATGCAGAAGCAATATCTAGATGAAAAAAAAACCAAACAAACCACAAAAACCCCAGTGTTATATACCACAAAGTCCCATAGCAGTTTAGAGATTCACCCCCCCTGCAATATATGCTATTTCTTCAGGTTTGAAATGCACAGCAGATTCCCAAAAATAACAGTAACTACTCTAGATATTCCAAACAATTTCTGATATTCTATTTAGAATGCTTGCTGAGGTGTGTGCTGTACATACCATTGATGCAGTGACTGGGTGCCCATTCTGTTATGCATGAAGCACCACACTCCCCAGAGGCACAGCAAGTGCACATATAATATACACATTTGAAAAGTATAAAAATTATATACAGATGAAGGTATGCAATTCAGTATCATTATTTACAGCACAGACATGTTTCATTTCATTTTATATTGCCACTCTCACATCTTCAAACAAAGCAATGCATTAAATTCCTGCCATAAAATTACAGTGCTATTTCAGCCTCTGTAAGATGTGGGTAAAATCCATGCTCAAAGGAAAACAGAAATACTCTCTCCTGTCCCTACCTAAAAGCAAAGAAGCCTTCCAAAACCAATCCAATATAGTGCTAGAGGACTGCTGAGCAAGTTAAGTCTGTGCACCTAAACAACCTTGCCATTTCCCTCCTCTGCTTAGAAGCATCATGAGGGCTTAGACAAATCATTCTAACATGTTATATCTCAAGGATAAATATGGCAATACAAAAACCATGAAACTACCTTTAAAATTCTCAAAAGTCTTTAAAAACAGAAAATACGCTGTCGCTAAAAAGACTGCTCTTCTTCTAAAAGCTGTTTACTTATTCTTCTGAATGTTCTAGCAAATGCTACTTTGTACCAATATGCACCACACGTTACAGCTAAATCTCAAACTAAGCGGTCTGTCATACACCATAATGCAAACTGTAAAACCATTACTCTTAGATGGCACTGCAAAAACACCTCAAATTTCATTTCCTCTGTTGTTTTTTTTAACAGAAATCTTTAATTTGTTTTACTACACTGTGCAGATAATTCATTTGTTTAGGAAGCAAAGGGAGACTTCTTATTTACTATGTCAGCAAAGAAACTCTATGGGATATGCAGGTAATCAGAATTATTTGAAGATTAAGGTTTTTTTGCCTTTTTGAAGCCTAAGTCTTACCTTGCATTAAGTGCTTCAAAAATCAGTTAAACAAAGTACCTGTGACAACTTTTATATTTAATGAATGACCACCGTTAGCCCAAAATTCAAGACTGCTGATTTAACACCTTTTGATGGCCATAAAGACATACAGAAAACTTCTAGTTCAGCCTGTATTTACTGATGGATCTCGATCCAGACATCCGTCTCTGATCAGGTAAATTTTGCAGTGATGTGTTAAACATTTTAACACTTACTTTTTCAGAAGCTATGTAAAGAATAACTGCTCTACAACCAAATAGCAAGTAGCTTTCCTAAGGTAATCAATTACTTTTTCCTAAACATTTTGCATAATTAAGGAAATGTGGAGAAGAAATCAGGAATTAGAAAAGGCTAATACAGGGAAAATCCACACACAGGTATTCATTATCTAAGTAAATCTATGATTTTTTTCTCTTCCCCCATCTGTCTGTAATGTAGTTAATATTCTCTTAATCATAAAGGTTTTAATTTTAACGCCAACATGAGATTCTGGTAGCTAAAGTTAAAAAATCAAGTACTTGCTTTGAATATGTAAAACCTAAACACCTAGCAAATGTCAAATTATCTACCAAAAAAGCAACAGTTACCTTGGGAAACAGGAAAAAATTTAGGTTTCATAAGGACTCACTATACAAAACTTTTTAAATGTTCAGTGAGAAAGTTTTGTTCTAGTTAATCAACAGGTTAAGGTGTATTTTATCACAATTATTTTGGTAATTTCCAAAGTGAACATGAACACAGTCTGAAAAATATAAACCAAAATTATTTCCCATATTATTCAGAATTTACCTAGAGTCATTAGCTGGTTTATCCCTGCGATAATTCTGTCACACTCCTCGTCTCGGGTCCTGGAACCCCACTCTCCATCCAAAGGTTTGTAGAGCAGTGTTCTACGTTCATCATCAGTTAAAGGAACACTAGTTCCCAGTTCTTCTGGAAATACAGCTGGAATGTAATACGAAAATTAAATAAAACATAAATGTTCACATCTTGTGTAATACATATACCTGTTAATCAAAGATACCATGAAATCATTTTTACAAATGCGTAGTTCTTGATTTGCTCAAAGACATTTTGGGCGTATCCAGTATCCTTTCTGTATATTATTCTGTGTTACATTTAAATCCTTATGATGCAGTTTGGTGTAGTAGTCCACCCTGAAGAAAGGTTTACCCTCTTACAAATAGCTAATTGTAAAATTTATTTTAGAACCAATTAAGACACTCATTTATCCCAGTTAAAATTTGTGTTTTGGTTTTGGAGTTATTTTGTATTTAAAACCTAATGTTCTTGGTAATAAGTTGTTTTGGTAAGGAATGGCCGATGATTTCCAGATGGATTTTAAGATAACTTTGACATTTCTGCTAAAACATTCTCCAGGTAGTAGTTCTACATTGTCACAGTTTTGAGTTGAAATGCTAAAACCAGAGTTCCTGAGTATACAAAGTAATAGTGTTATCACTTCAACACCCTTGAGGACCTACCAATTTTGACAATTTATAATGCAACAGCAGATTTTCAAGGTATGATGTTAAGCCGTCCTCTTAACAATTTTTAAGAAGATATAACAAATATTGATATTTGTGAATATAGCAAAAAAATCAGGTTCAGGTTTAGTTATCTTAAGCAGTACCTATCTTTTATCTAAAAATGGTTTCTCCATTCTTAAGACAACAGGAATTGGCCTCTACTAAAAAGTAAACAGGGGCTGTCTATTTTAATTATTTCTTTTAGTCATGTTATCACTCTAACACTTGTATTTTACTTATGACAAAGAGATATCTATTAAAAGAAGGATCAAACCAAAATGAAAAGTTGAAATGAGCATATTTACAACTTAAAGTAATTAAGAATTATTTGTGGTTATTTTTGAGAGACATTATCAAATGTTTCATGGAAAACACGTGGAAAAAATGCTGATTCTACTCAGCTTTTTAACCAGAGTTCTACGAAGTCTTAAAAAACCCAACCAACAAACCAAAAAACTATGTAAGAAATTCTTCTCTGTGAACAGTGCCCACGCTATGCTGTCCGCTCTGCAGCACGTGTATCTGCTACATGTGCTGGGCCAGAGGGGGAGAAAAATCCCACTCTTACCAAACTCTCTCACAAGCACAAGTTGCATCTGCAATGCACTGAGCGTCTGCAGGAATGCTGACATGTCTTAGAGCAGCCAGTTTCCTCAAGCTGACCTAGGGCATGGGCTTATCTTCAATCCTTCCTAACTGTACAAGGAGTTAAGTTTAACTGTACATTATCTATAGTAATTTTTGTATTTCCGTCTATTTTTAACATCACTCAGTTTATCTAGCATGGCTGTTTTCTCACAGTTCTTTTATCTTGATTCACTTTTAGTTTACTAATTGATTTAAAGATATTCTTTAAACGCAACTGGTTTGTGAGCCTTCCTCCAACTACCCCAAAAAGACAGGATTGTTTATGTAAAACCATTT
Source organism: Oreocharis arfaki (assembly GCA_013398015.1). Taxonomy (NCBI): domain Eukaryota; kingdom Metazoa; phylum Chordata; class Aves; order Passeriformes; family Paramythiidae; genus Oreocharis; species Oreocharis arfaki. Next base: position 52,641 of record VZRR01002040.1, on the reverse strand, counting down.
AACATTTTTTCTTCTTAAAATACACTTGTAAAGCAACTTATATTAAGGTAACATACCATTACTTGGTATCAGCTCCATGTCCCAAGGGCTCATCTTCTCAGTATCACCATTGTCCCAGCTTAAAAATAACCACACTTAAATTATCTACTAATATTGCTTCAACAATGTAATTATTTAATGTTTGTAACATAACTTTAATTTATATACCACAGCCTATTATAGTAAAGTGGTACAAGAGAGATGCATGACTGAATTTAATGAAAGCAAGCTTCTCAGTCAGTAGTTCAAACGAAGTAACTAATTAACATAGAAAAGATTGAAGATAAATTTGCTAACCAGACATTGTAGCACTGAAATAAGCTATCAGGATAATCAGGCTGAAGAGGTTCCTGGCTTTCAATTGTTCCAAACCACCAAGCATCATCTATCACTGACCTGAAACGATCACCTAGGTAAGAACACAAAATAATTTCATTAATATAAGGCACGTTACCTTCCCAGGAAAAGCAGGTTTTAGATATATCTAGCTTGATCTTGAATACAGAAATCCTTCGGAACATTTACAGCCTCAGCAGACAAGCATGAGTCAATGCTCAGTTAAAAAAAAAAACCAAATAAAACTACTAAATTCTTTCTGAAGATTGTTTTTAACCAAAATGAAAGTTAATATGGAATTTTAGAAAAATAATGATTTGCAAATCAACCTACATATTTGTGGATGCTGAAAAGCTGCTGGCAGAGAAAAATCCACCATTTTGCAAGTATTCTGTTAAGTCCTTGGTTTCAACACACCAAGCAAGATGGTTTTCTAAACACCTTGCAGGTGTGTCCTATTAAGAGTCAAACAGGTGGTGTGGGGTCTGGCCAATCACTTGGAGAGGTGGTTGGACCAGGGACCAATGATCCCTGCCATAGACCAATGCAGGGATTATATAAGGCCTGCCTGTAATTAAATAAAAGGGGGTTTATCATTTCCCTCAACAGGAGCTCTGACTCGGTCCTCCAATTTTTTCTGCATCGCCCATGCTTCGACTGCAACACATATTCTCTACTTATGAATTTATTTCCTAATTTCACATAAAAGGTAAGACATTTCAATGCTTTAGCTTTAAGGCTCCTTTAAGACTCAAATCTGCTTGCATTAAATAGTACATGCTACCTTAAGATAACTGAGCACTATGACACTTCTGTATGGGGGATATTTTACAAGCTGCTGAGCTCATCTTCCTTAGTTTCTGAAGTGCTTTTTCAGCGATGCAAATGTAACTCAAGAGGTTCATTCCCTTTACTATGCAGGCAATCTGACTGATAATAGAATAAAATTTATTAAAGCTTGCTCAAAAGGTTAGCAAAGTAATTTACTGTGACTTGCAATTGCTTCACTACCACAAAGCATTCATGCAGCTGAGAAAAAAGGTCAGAAGCATTATTAAAAAAAATTACACATGAGAATGCATGTATTACACAACATCATAAATGCTAACATTTTCTACAACACATGCCACAAAATTTAGAAACATTTTTTAGTGTAGTATTCAGTTCAATACAAGAACAAATGTAATTTAAGTCTGAGATTCCAAGAACAACACATTTTTATGTTCATAGGATTTGAATATATATACAATCTCAACTGCTGTAGCATTTGTTCCATTTCAATACATCCACCCTCTGCCCAAATGCTTGCTGAAGTTGTCTGAAATAATAGGAAGTAAATATATTCTCAAAAATGGTCTCCTTTCTTTACTGCTCTTTTTTTTAAATTTTAAATTTAATGGATTGCAAGTAATTCCTGCACAATAATGAAGCTTCTGTTAATAGCAATATTTGTGCTGAAAAGGACTGAGTAAACCAGAAATAGCTGAAATGCAAGATCAAAAACGTAAATAAGGGCTGATGCTTTATTTTAAAAGAATAAATTATTTCCTGAAGAGCTATAAAATTACAGTCTTCCAGTATGGCCTTCCCTAGTGATCAGTTTTACGAAGAAACGTGCATAGGTACAACTATGAGTGACTTCAGTGAGCTGAACATTAAGCAGATCAAAACCACTTGAAGGGACATATACTGGCAGCTGCTTCTAAGTTCTCAAGGGTCACAGCATTCCTACAGATAGAATGCTAAAGCAGAAAACAACATGATTGAAACAACCATCTTCTGAATCACTATTTTCCCCATGTCCTCTGTGCTACCTCATCTAGGCAAAGAGCAGTCCAAAATCTCTTACAAGGAGGCAGCTCTAGTGCAATTTTCCAGAACTGAGTATCCCTGCATAATGCTCGCTTGAAGGTAAAATAAAATGTATGTTGAACTTACAGTGGCTGCTATGTAAGAGACAGGTATGCACATCTGTCTAAGACATACAGCTGAAGTTGCAGGAATACTACTAGAATAGCTTTTAGCCCAAATATTAACCTTGAATTAAACTAGAGTAAGATAAAGATATGCAATAAACAGAACCTTCACACAAATGAGAACCTGTAATTTCTCAGTCTTTCTTATGCTTGTTCCTTCTAAAAGAATTCATACATTAATATAAATTTAATATTAAAAATATAATAGATAAGCAAATATTCTTCCCTAAAACAAACAAAACCCAAACAACAACAAAAATTCACATTATTTGCATTGAAAGCTTGATAAAAGGTCCTGCTACTTCCAGTACTTTCTCTGTAGCTTTAATTTATTCCAGACTGCAAATTTCTTGAAATACAGTTGCCAGCCCAGGAAGCCTGGATAGGCTATTCACAAACACTATGGCAATCATTCTGCTGCTGCTGCCGTGATTTTGTGCAAAAACATGGCATAGCAGAGGAGGACAAGACCACAGATCCATAACCATGAGGAAACAGAAAAGCCTAGTGACTTATGAGTAGATCTTGATCAACCTTGTCGCTCATGAGATCCTTAAACTGAAATGATCTTTGAAGAAATCAAGGTTTACATTTCTTATTGGATCAGAAGCCTAGGGTCTTTACCAAATTCCCTATAGAACTGAAGATGAGCTGTCTTTTCAGACAACACAGAGTGAAGCATGAAATGATACGGAACTTATTCCTATGCCAACATGTAATTTATACATCTACTGCTAAGGCACACAACCTAAGGATATCAAAGGACAAGAGATTAATTTATTCCAATGCTGAAAGGTGATCTTTGTCATCATATGGAAAAGATGACTAGGAAATAGATCTGACTGGAGGACCTAACAGTCATGGGCATTCTTCCAGTATCCAGCACACCGAAATAACTGAGCACAGGCAAAGTAAAAAGATTCCAAGTCATTCCCTCACCACTTGGCAGAGAATTATAACTATGCACACTTCAGTGAAGCTAAACCACAGGGTTTAGAACAGAATTCAAAAAGTATAAGGAGACAGAAAGAGCACTCTCTTTGTACAATCTAGAAATCAATTTCCAATTTTTGAAAAAGAATTTCCATATTTTCAGCAGATATTTCAGAAATTGGAAAAAAATAATCCTAGTAGCAATGGCAGTTGTAGGAGGGCCTTCAATTAAAATAAAAAGAAACAAACAATATATAGGCTACAAGAACTTATCAGCTAGCAATAAACACCATACTCCTAAAACCTAACTATTCTCTCCGCAAATATACAACTGACGTTTTCCTTGCACTTTCTTTTACAGATCACCTTCACTATTTTGCTTGCCTGCTGCCAGTTTGGCCAAGGACAAAGTACAACTCCCCAGCTAGCTGTGGGCAGAGCTTACTCTCTTCAGCACAGTTATTTATCATAACCTACTTTTAAGAAAGTTATCATGAAAATTGGTAGAAAATTAGAAAAACGAACAAAACCGCAGCACACAACTCTCCCCACAACTCACCTATATTCCATCGCCTATGCTTTGCATCATCAAATTGTTGCCTCAAAACTAGGAAATCTATGACATCTGGCATATCATGGTACCTAATTACAACAGAACACATGACTAGTAAGCAATAAAACAGCAAAAGCATAACATAAAGCACTTACATAAAAAAATTAACACTTCAAATCCAACACGCGAAAAGCACAAGGTCAATATTACTGTCATCATTTAACTTTCAACCTCAACACCCCCCGGCCATCCCCCTCCAAGAAAACTCCAATTTGCATACAATACTGCTTTCCTTACTTCATGGTGAAGGCTCCTCCCGTCAGTTTACCCGTGTCAGGGTCAAGAAAAGCTAGTTTAAGACAGCAGAGAGTAGGCAATCCCACTTCATACTTAATCCCAACTATTTTCATCAGCTCTTGCTCCTAGAATAAACAAAATACTATGTACCACCACTGAAATGACTTGAAATAGCTTTCTGAAACATGAAAATATGGGTATATTGAATGTACTATATTTCTGCCAGATCACATCGAAATCAAGAATCTGAAATCTAGTCTTCCGCAGCAAGCTATTATTTCACAATACGTTTCAAAAATAACTTGCTGTGTAGTATAACCATGTCATCTGCTCAAGCAGATACAAAATGTAGTACAGTTTAAAGTCTGATTTCATTTGACTATTAAGTTAAACTTTTCCCCTTATCTTACAATATTAAGAGCACTACATTTATTTGTATCAAAGACTTACTTCCAGTTAGTTTCTTTATTTTTTTTAATATTAAGATATAAACAAAAAAGAAAAAGAAGTCATACCCGCAACTCCATTTTATGCCATGGCTGTTTCTTGGGATTAATATTATATATTCTGTTCTTCTTGGCCATTACAACATATGCTTCATGACCTTGTCGGAAATAGTAGACCTAAAAGCAAAATGTGACAGTTATCCTACAAAGACTCTGAGGAGCTGAAATGCTAACAAGTCACTGCCATACAATGTGTGTACTTTCTACGTCATCAACTTTTCAGTTCGTTTTCCTGCGAAAGTTGTGGATTCTCAAACAATTAAGTGGAGGAAAATTTAAAAAGCTATTACATAAACATTTACAGAAAAAAGCAGGAAAGACTTAGAACACTATTTTCTGTATAAACAAAACACCCTAAATTATATATGAGACCAAAACAAAATCAGTAACAAAACCATCCATTTATCATCGCACCACATAGCAACTCAATGACAGCAACAAGACCACTAATCCACACGGTTATTCATCACTGCAGGACAGCCCTAAGTTAACCACCAAGTATCACTAAATTTACTATTTAGCTTATCTTTTTTGAACAAGAAATGTATTCTAGAAGGAAAAGTCTGTTATTGTTCTGGTAAGATTCTGGTGTTTGATTCCATATCACTGAAAACATAGCCTAACGAAGGCATGAACAAACTAAAATAGACATTTCCAGTGCTTATTAATTCTTTTTAATCCTTCCTGTTTAAATTTCCATGGTTCAGACATCCAGAGTCTAACAGTTCTACTTTGATCTTGTATATGATACCACATGGATGAAGGCTTTTATTATAAGCCATCACTGTAATGAGGTAGTAAGCTGAAACCCATAAACATGTATTCAAGGAATGCATTTGAAATGCGAAAGAGAGGTTCCACAAACCAGCTGGAACAAAATCTGATAAAAGGCTGTGTTCTTGGTACAATGCATGCCAAAAAAAGATCCTCTCTAAGTGTCCTGACATGAGACTTCCACCCAATAGCATGAAGGAAAGATCGCTTTCATATAAAGGTCCAATACAACAACAACAACAACAACAACAACAACAACAAAAAGCAGAGCAGAAATCCCTGTAAGTTTTAGAATATACAAATAAACACACTAATATTTGTATTTCTACCTGCTTTTTTCCTGTATCATAAAACATTGTAAAGACTTGTCTGCCAAGTTCCTAAGAGGTACAGAACTCTTAGTGTCACATGGCAATTTTTAACTTTTTTAAATGGAGAAGGACTCAGTATCACTTTTTTTTTTCATCTGGTTTTAGAGTATTTAATATGCACAATATCCTCATAGGGACAAAACACACAACAGCTACAAAAGGCATGAAAGCAGTGACAATCTCTTAGGCACTGTCAGAATCTATCTGTCAGGAACAGAGGAACAGAGGCTACTGAGACAGATCTGAAATAAGGCCACTTTACATTACACTCTCAGCATTGTGATGATTGTTTCCCATACCTTCCAGTGAATCATAACAAAAAAAGTGCACAGGCTACAAACAATCTCTGCTACACTTAGTATTTCTGCAAAACCACTACATAAATTCAACCCACTGTTTACAGAAGTGAAATATTCTGTATTTTGCAAATGGCTCTAAGCATTGCATCTTCTGTCCAAAGAACAAACTGGGAAGATATCTGCAAACAAAAAGAATTCATGTCTTTTCCCAGGAAATAGTATTTTTATTTTTGATTAATTCCTACTTCTGTATGTTTGTTGTAGTACACAGACAAAACTGTTCTTTATCGTGTTAATGGCAGAACACTCCAACAAACACACCTTGCATTTGGATATTCAGACAGGGAAGTTGCAGCCCCATCTCTCTGGTGTATTTCCACTGTTCCTCAAGACACATGGCAGAGATCTGTAAACGGCACTATTCAGAAAGGGAAATGGGGTGGTAGGTGCTATTCTTATGCACTAAGTGTAACTAAATATAGCACTACTGTTTTTTCTTACTTGTTTGTACAGCTTGAGAACAAATCTGAAATATCTCTCCTCCCAAATCTTTTAAAACATACATACCATCCAACAAAATATTGGAAGGCCACACAATATCTCTTCTCACAACATTTCTCTAATTAAACCAACCCTTTATTTCTGTGAGTCTCAAAAGTAACTTTCTAGATGAATAATTTCTTTTCACATACTGAGTAAATCTGGGGAAGGCAAGTATCAGAGATGGAAATTCAGACAGAGCAGCTAGATTACAAACATACTCTCTATTGGTACAATTATTCCTACTTTCTAGGCACAGGACAGGAAACTTCCTGTTCTCCCATAAAAAGCATTTTCAGCAAAAGGAAGCACCCTACTTAGAAATTCCTAGTACACATTGTACATGCTATTCAGCAGGTGCCAAATCAAACACAACAGTTTATCTTACTAAACCAATACGATGTTAAAGTCTCCTGAGCAGTACGGTACTGATAAATCCTTGGCTGCTTCACTGTATCCAGATGGTATCAGGCACCAAATATATTTATTTGGATTTGATCTTCTGAACAGCAGAGTCTCCAAAACATGCTTACTGGAGGGTATAAATCCATAAGCATTTTCTCTCGTTGCATCCCTCAACTTGAAATGCTCCTTCCCTCCCTCACTAGCTTTGCCAATGGAATTTTTGCATAACTGTGCTGTGAACTGGATCAGTGAAGTGATCCAGTAAAAACAAAACTCCTTGTACATGCAACCTCTGCTTCTTATTCAGTTTCTAAGGTGGTGCCCACAAAAAGCTTTAGCTTGAGAACATTTGCCACCCTGTCAAGTATTTCTCCAACAGCATTCTGAAGGTGTGAGCTATACAACAACTGTTTAGCAACTCAGAAAACATGCTGCTCCCCAAGGAGGCAACACACTGCCCATTACAGCATAAGCCAGCTATTTCCTCTTATTTTAACCTGAGGGGGTTTTAAAGAACGTGCACAGACTCCGGTTTTCAAGACTGCATTCTATCCGGTACTACTTATTCATACAATTCACTGTAATATTCACTTGCTACATATCCCAAAGTAGAAACTGGTGGGTGTCCTTTTGCTACTGTATTTTGAGACAGCTGGGTCATGTTTACAAAGTATTTACAGTCTGGTTTGTATAAAATACATATATACAAAACTTTTCTTGTGGTTTTCTGTTGTAAGAGACTAGCAGAAGTTTTCTGATATCAAGAACACAAGTGATAAGGACAATATCAGAGTTTTTCTTCGGAATAAATGAATTTTTGAAAAAATTACATTGTCCACTCAAAACAATCATACCAAGAAAAAAAACCCCTAATTTTCTCCAGGAGGCTTAATTCCTGGTTTTTACTTCAAGTCCCAAACTGAAGTATGTGTTCCAGACTTAATTTCATATTTGATTTCTTACCTGTTCTTCAGCATACCAAATGCTCTACAATTAAGGAATATTTTCATGACAAAGCACCTCACACAGCTTGTCTACAGGTGTCATAAGGAAATTAACACACTGAATACCGTACAAGAAGGAACACTACTGCAACAGTAAGGAATAATAATAATAAAAAGTCAAAGCAACACTGTGCAGAATATTTTCTAAGTACAAGGAAGTGAAACCAAATTTTAGCCAGATGAAAGAATGTTTTTAAGAAAATCCAAAACATTTTGATTCTAAGTCTCTGGGGAAAAAATACACAGATGAAAATAAAAAAAGCAAAAACAAGCTGAAAGAAGCAAGAACACATAGGGAAAAGTAACTACAATACCTCATCCCCCATCTGTGGCACAAATGGGCACCGCTGAGGAACAGTGTCTGTAATCCATGCTGAAGGCAGCCATTCTTCCAGTGTCAAACCATTTTCTGCCAGAACTCCTACAGCCAGCCTCTGAAGAAAATGTACACGTAAGATTAGTATGAAATTATTGCTAGTGTGAGGATTAATCTCAACTGCCTTTTGAGTTTTTTTGGGGGTTGTGTGGAGATGGGCGCTAACAAAAACTGAATTTCATAACAGTCCAGTAACTATATCACGTGCCTAAAAAGAGAAAAATTCTCTTTACCCTAATTTACTTGGTTGCCTTGGCCAAAACAGCACTAAATTATACAGCTGCCTCCAATTAGGGAACCTTGCACAAAACAAGGAGGAAGAGATTTATGAGCTAAATCATGTGAAAATTAGCTGGATTGGGTACATCCACATTACCTACTGGCATATTTACTATAAAGTGCTGTGGAACTGCATTTTCAGAATGTATTTCCACATCATTGTAAGCAGCAACACTCACTGCGGTTGCTTGTCCTAGGTGCACACTGCTTGTCTGTATCTAATAGGTCAGATAAAGCAGAGGTTTGTACTACCATTCAAGCAAGGCTGCTTTGAAATTCCTGACAGGATCTTGTGTGTGTACAGAAAGCAACCCTGGATGGCTGTACAGAAATCCACTCCATACAGCCACTGATGGAGGACTCTGCATCTCCAGACTGCAAATAGGATATGCCACATGTAATTCCATTACACAAATTCAAGTGTGGTTTCACATGACAAGTAGTACATTGATGAGTGCATCAGTGAGTATCACAGGAAAAAAGCATACATATAGTAAAAAAAAAAAGCCCATCAAAAAAAAAATCAAAACAGAACCTCCCTATTGTAATAAATCAATAACAGAAGCACTTCGTGAATTCTGAGGTTCAAGCAGGTCTGTCTCGCAAAAAAACTGATACACTGCATCAGAGCACAGTGTCTAGCTAACTGGTGAATTATGGGAAGGTAAGAAACAGCCTTTAACCAGAGATCCTTCCCTTGTTACATCTTTACACATTAATCATCAGTTTAAAACATTCTGGAAGCCAAGCCTGATCTTAGTTACTCAACAGGAAGGGACTATTCCCAGTGGCTTTATTAAATCATTTCTTCAACGCTACTAAATCCTTTAGTAATTAGTTCTACTACCTGACCACGTACTCAGGTGGGCTTGGGGTGTTTGTTTGCTATGGGGAGGAGGGATGGGGATGCTGAATGGGGAAATGGCTCGTTAATGAGCTTCATGTCCGTGTCATAGGGTGCTACATCTCACTGCAACAAAATAAGGAAGGAAATCGTTCTGCATTTATTCCTTTCTAAACCATGATAGTTTTATATAAGCTTTTTCATCATATCTCTTCCAAACTGTCTCCCTTCTAAGAGTCAGTCCCCGTGTCTGCCTTAAAGGAAAAAAAAAAAGTTCTCTACTTTTGATCTTCCTGGGTGATCCTTCCTTGTCCTTCTTCACTGCCGTATCATCTTTTAGATTGACTTTTGGTAGAGGGGGATTAGAAATGTAAGCACCATTCAAGATCATGAAGCTCATGCATTAATAGAGATGAATGTCAATTTTTCTCTACTCCTTTCTTAATTTCTAAGATTCTTTGTGTGGCTACAAAGACAGTCAAAACTTCCTTCCTCAGTGAAAAGCCCTGATTTTAAATCAGGATCAGAATGAGGAAGAACTTTCTACCAGAAAGGCCTGTGAGCTCTCTGCTCAGTAAGGAGGTCAAATGTCCACCAAAAGAAACTTCAAAGACTAACATCTGTCAGGAGTGACAGGTATAATTAAAGCTACCTAGGGATAGAGGAAAGAGAGATGATTTTCTGCAATTCCTTCCAGCCTCATATTTTCTTGTGACTCAAGAAATAAGCAGGTCAGTTTTAAAAGTCTGAAATATGTAGACCTGATACTTTTTGAATCAAAGACGTCCCGCATCTCAATAACTGGGACTAAAATGGATGCAAGATTTCCAAAACACTCACTTTAGTTTTAATCTAAGTGGAAATACTAGGCTGTCAACCAGTTCTTTATTTTATAACAAGAAGCTAAACTAGAGGTTTCAATCATTAAAAAAGCCTCCCACCATCTATTTTTCTCATCTTCTTTGGTTTCTTATTTCTGCTGATACCTTCTTTTGGTTTCAGACTGTGTAAATACCAATAAACTATTAATATTGACAGTACAACTAATGACTGTGCACAATAAACAAAAAGTAGCCTAAACAAAGAATGAAGACTACCACCTGACATCCTGCATGCCATACCAGAGATTCACAGTAAATCTGACACTGTGCCAACCTGCATGTTCAAACAGCTGTTTAGTCAGTCTACCTTCTAATGAGGGCTAAAACATTTAAATAATGATCCTAAAGAATGCTAAGGACTCCTAATCTTATAAATAAACAAAATACAATTATTTAGTTTAGATGATACAGCTAGCTTCCTTGGATATTGCAAAAATAGAAGCTATAAGTTTACAAAAGCAATTAGTATCTACTAGCTAGATCACTTCTGGTCTCTGTAAAGAAAGAAGGATGAGTGAAGTTTTCAGACCTAACAATTAAAACCAAAACAACCTCTCAAAAACCACACTGAAAATAACCGAAGTCACTGAAAATTTCTAAGTACTGATCTGAACTAAAATTACATTATATTAGACAGCAAACAAAACACAGATAACAACAAAATCCTGGTAAAGTCATATTTGCCTTGATGGAGGTAGAGTGGCAAGCATCATGCAAATGTCATATATCATAGAATTGACAAAAAAAGGGCATGGTTGTGCAGATCTAAAAGGAAGTGCAATTATTTGGGGACACAAGTCAGCACAGCTGTAAAAAATACTGGCACGTTATACTCAATACCAGTACTCAATTGGATTGGAAGTTGAATACTCTACTTCCACAGAAACTAAGTTTCTGATGTGAGCAAGGAGAGTGATAAGGACATTAGAAGTGTTCCTTATGTCAAACGTATCATTATAGCCAGCTATCATTTGACTTGCAAGAGTCTTTTATTATTATTTGTTACGAGTGAAAGTCATGACGTGTTTTAAAATTAGACAATATTAAGTTGTATATATAACTAAATCATTCATTCAATTATTTCTAAGTCAGCAGGAATGAGCAACCTGTAGTATACAAAGAACATCTAACCTTTTGTTTTCTCTCTTTGGGTTTCCTCTTCTTTGGTGATGTTGATGGTCCATCTTTCTCCTCAATACCCTTTTTCCTTTCCTTTTTAATTTGCTTCCTTTGTTTTTCAGGTCCTTCTTCATCCTCTGAACTACTTTCTGCTTTCTTTGTTTTAATTTTAGGAATTTTCTTTGGTGGTTGCAAATTGATTCCTGCATCTGCCGTCCAGTCAGAATAATCACTAGAATAGTCACTACATACAATATAACAAAGAAAAAAGGAATTAAAACCCTAAAGTTAAGAAGTGCATTGGATTACATAATACAACCCAATAAAAGATTACAGTTAACAGTCTAGCTAACTATGATATTTTAATAGTTAAAACTCTAATCCTTAAAACCCTAAATTCTATCTACAATTTAAGTGGTAGTAAACAAACAGCCCTGACCTCATTTGGTCTTAGAAGAAGCTTAACTTACAACATTCCTCAAAGTAAACACCCTGTTTACTTCATCAATTCAAGACGATACACACTGAAGTCTGGCTATTGTTTTCAAGACTTCTGGCTTTGAACAGCTTTGAACAAAAATGAAGGATGCTTTATTTGCTCTCTAATTTCAAACCAAGGATCACAGATCAGACAGAGTCGTAGGAAACTGCTACTACCTGCCTGAAGTGTTTGTGTGCCTGAAAAAAAATACCTTCCTGCAAAATAATTCTGCTTCCAGGAAACAAGGACAAAACCTTCCTAAATTTTAGTTAGCAATATGACTGAAAATTAAATCCTGAAAGTTTCATGTTCTTGTTCACTTTTTCTTCTAAATCTGCACAAGTGTTAGTTATTACTCATTAACTGTCTACAGCAAAAACTACTAAAGATTTCCTGGCAAGAATTTTCTCTGTAAGGTATATATACTGCCACTTACCTAGAACTGCCATCACTGTGCCATGCTCTTTCGTCATCTTCTGATGTTCCACCACTGGCAACAACTACTTCCCCTTCCTAATAAGGAGAGCAGAGGGTATTGGGGAGGGGCAGAGGGGGAGGCAGAGAAAAAGAAAGCATTTTCTTTAGAAATCGAGTTATAATATATGACAATACAATGAAAACTTTTCTAGGCTTTATATGTGTGATAAACATACGACGTTCTAGAAGCTTTATGTTAAAAAGGCATTTTAGTTTGAAGATAGTTCCTTTACTTTAGTGGACTTACATAAAGTATGAAGCTACCTGTGCCTGGCCAGACAGTGTAGAGCACCATCACCATTTGACAGGGCTAGCTTACCTTGTCAAAAATTATTTCAAGTCTTTTTAATGTAGTATTTCCACATCTTTTCAACATCAAATGAAAACCCAGCGTGAACTTTACGTACTCGTCACTCATTCTCTACCGTAGTTACAGAGGCACAGAATGATTGAGGATGGAACAGACTTCTGGAGGTCGTATTATCCAACCTCCCTGTTCAAGCAGGGTCACCTAAAGTTGGTGACCACACTGCTAGGCCACGTGGGCAATACTGACTAGGCTCACAGATTGCACATACACTTTGCAAAACACCCTTACAAATGAGCATTTTTCTCCTTTGTCAATTACTTTTTAAGTCAAAGCAAAACATATACAACAGTGTGTCAAAACCTAATACAACATAATTTTTTTAAGAGATGAAAGGAAACGCACAATGAAAAATATAACTTGAGTTTCCACTAGAAACAATGTTTCATTAGCTGAAGCAGGAGCTTAATGAGTAGAAGTGGAATATGTAAGACTGCCTCATGAATAAGGATCTTACATCTGAAGAACTGTGTCCATTTTCTAACTCTTCAGCAGGCCTTGCAGTTTCTTCCACTGCATATCTCGTTCGGTAGTTGTGCTGATTGGCTGCTTGTTTCTTTGAGTCACTAGCATCTAGTAAATTATCATGAGAATGGTTCTGTGAAGATACAAAAGTCAAAATAAATAATTTTTGGGTATACATTTTATTAATATATAGCATTTTCTTTATTAATAGTGTTCCAGGAAGCAATTTTTGCATTAGGAAAAAATTACAAGTCCAAAACTAAAGAGCTGCTAAAGAAAACACTCCGCATGCGTAACTGAATGAATACAAGCACCAAACAGCCCAGTGTACTCTAGAAATAATTAAATTTCTTCCCAGACATAATACAATTTTTAAATCTGCAATTACTAAAAATATTCATTCTCTCCAAAGTAAATGTCAGTTAATAAGGACTAAAACAAGGGCTAAAGCATAACTACTGATAGGCTGCTAAGGGCTTGTTAAAGCTCAGAATTACACTAAAAATGGCCAAGGAAAGGAGATTCTTAAACAGAAGTCCAGAGTGTTATTTTGCAACAGAGTGGTCAGATGTGTTAAAGAGAGACCCGTACAGTAATACATCCCTTAGCATACTGAGATGACTCTTAGCAAATACAGACCTTTAAATGGTATGATGATGCATTGAAGAGTTCAAATGAATGAGACAGTTTGAAAGAATATGAGTTCTTATGAAGCTTAAAAGAATGAAATAAAGCTGTAATTTAGAACCACTTCATGCTCCAGCATTAAGAGATTTTGTTCCTCCTGCAGAATATATATAATGCAAACACTTGCTCTCAACACCAAGTGTGCAATCTTGTGTTAGTCGCCAATCACTGGGAAAAAACCCAAGAGTTATGATCTCAATTTCAAGAATATTGTGCTAAGTTTTTTTTGGGGCCTTGTATAGTCAAACTTCATCCTAGCTGAGATCCAACAAAATAATTTCTGGGCACATTCCTAGATGCCGCAAAAACAGGTACACTTTCTCAGTGCTTTCCTTCTGCCACAAAGAAAACCTTGGATATCTATCAGGTGCAGAAATAGTTGGAAAAAAAACACTCCCAGAGATGAAGAAAGCAGAACTGGAACAAAATACAGAAAGGCACTAATATTTTGAGAGTCTTCTAGTAGAGCAGACTGCTTTTACCTATTCCTCTTATATTTTTTTTTTCTTTTGTAGGAGAGAGATCTTTCTTATCGTAGAGGATAAAAGTTGGTTCATGAGATCAAATTTTCCTGTTGAGGAAAATAACTCCCACTTTTTACAGTCAAAGCTGTACTAAAACTTGGCTAATCAACAGTAGCTAAGATTTCGTTTTCCTTAGCCACAACAATCATCATTAAAATGCAGAAGTCTAGTAACTACTTTTCTCCCAGGCCCTCTGTTAGAAGATACACACCTTCTGCAAGCACAACTGCAACAGTTCAGTACAGTAAGCCAGCACACCACTCTGTACAATTGTGTTCCAGTTTTCACCAAAGCACAGAGGACCCACACAAACTGCTCTCTGCTCTTTACAGTGAGTACTGTGCTTCTGTTTTTCTGTCCTTCTGTCTAGCTGGGGAAGCTATCACTGACAGAACAGCTACCAGAGACCTTTGTAATGGGACTGCTCAGCAATCAGCATTTTAACATTGCCCAAGACTTTTGAGACCTGGGGCACTCATTCCTTCTGGATTCAAACTGGCAGCACACACCAGATCTCCTCAAGCTGCTCTGACCTGATCCAGAACAGCTCCAAGGCAGCCCTAAGCCCAGTGGCTGAGCCCATCACACAGCCTTCTGTCCTTCAGCCTTCTAGGGCTGCTCACTTCTCATTAAGCTCTCGAGAGTCATTACTGAAGCAAAGAGGTCACAAAAGCCAGTGTTATAGTAACTTGTTTCTGCTACTGAATTGTGACTTTTCCATCATGAAACACAGTGGAGAAAGCAGGGACAACAGTATGGAATCACATAACCACAATGAAACAAATTAGTCAAGTATCCATTAGGGGAACATATTTTGCAGAAGCTACTTTACAGCTTGACTGCAATGTTCATGTCTTCTCTCTAGAAACAAATGTCCTAAAACTTTACCTCCCCGTTTCTCTTCAGAGGTAAGGTTTCTCAAACAGTTATTATAAATATAGCTTTTCCCTACTTAAACAGAACTACAGATTCTTGGAAAACTGAAGCACTTTACATTACTCTTTGGTTTTGAAAAGAGTTCTTTTCTTTTGGCAGTGCAAAGCTTGAGAGAAAAAACAACACCGTAGTGCCCCAGCCCAAATCATTTCTTCATGGAAAAAAGTAAAGACACTGTATAAATATTGGGTCATAGTGATGCTGAAGCATAACAAACTGCTTTGGGAAAGATACAATGCCAAAACAAGAACAGAAAAAAACCCAGGAAAACAAAACCACAAGTACTTATCCATAAGTAACAGAATTTTAGAATGAATTTGGAAAGGATCTCTAGACGTCACCTTATCTAAACCCACTGCTCATGCAGGGATGAGAAAAGGGGCCATAAGGTATATAGCTGCCTCATCTTGCAAAAAAAATGTATTTTAACATTATTCCTATTCAACTTAGCTTTTCAAAATCTGATGAGAAGCTCTGAGACAGAACTTTATTTAGGTGGGAGCAGGGAGGAGTTGAATGTGAAGGTTTGGCTATAAAGTATTACATTTTTTTTTCTGACAAAATGTGATTATCACCAGCACGTTTAACAATAACTGAGGAAACACAGCTCATGCCTCATCTCCCTCAATACATAACCTAAAGAAAAAGCTTGAAATTGGGCTCCCAACTCCAATGGTAGGCTGGGAAATAAAGCCAAGACAACCTATGATTTGAGGTTCAATCACCACTTTCTCTCTATACACTTTGATGAACAGTCATATATGCTGACAAGTACCTTGTATCTTGTCCAAGGCTTCCAGTCAGTTTCAGAGCACATCTATTGATACATCAGAAATTACAGCTCCTGTCAGAACAGTTTTTCCATGAAATAAAAATGATGGCATTTCCTGTATTTGAGAGGGATACTGGACACTGCTGGGGGTCTCGATAACATCATTTGTGAGAGATACCGTGGAAACCCAGTGATGCCCTGACAACTCAGACTGCACTGCATTCTACTGTCCTTATGACCCTGACAGCATTGGGAAGCACAGCTTTGCTGCAGTCTCATATAGGGCTGAAAGAATTTTGGGAAACTTTAGCTGTAGCAATTTCATGGTATTTCTTAACCAGCAGCATCTATTTTTTATGTGAAAATGATTCCTCCTTCCGTAAGCCAACAGGAATTAACTTCTACTGGACAGTTTAACAGAGGCAAGGCACAAGCATATGTCCAATATCAGAACACCAATATTAAACAGGTCACAGTTTCTTGCCCTGGCATTTTCACCTTGGCTAAAGAGCACCCTTCCATAGTCTCCTCAAGTCTGGATCAGTGCCTGTAATTAATTAGGTTTTACTCTTACCAAATGATATGTATGTATAGAATTAATAAGAACTGTTCCAAAAGCAGTGAAGATAACAGACATCAAGCACTAAGTACTAGGCTCTGGAGTTTTAGATTATTTTTCTCTTAACATCTTGCTGATTTAATTAGAATTAGTGTTTAAATAACATATAAGTAGAAAAACTTATTTCTGTGGAACAGAAATAAGCCACTTTCAGCAGAACAAAGCACACATTCCTCCTTCCTGGGTTCTGTTAGTTTACAATACAGTCACATTTGCACCTTGCAACAGAAACCTCTGCCTGCTTTTGTCCATCTATAAAAATCTCCCATGTTAATTCCTTGAAATTTTGCCATAATATTTCCACTTAACGATAAATATGTCCATTTTTGTCACATTTTACTAGGACACACGTCAACCCTCTAGTGTACAGAAATTTCACACTCTTAAACAGTTATTGAAATGCTCTAATCCCAGTAGTTCAATAAACTAATACTCTTAATTACTTGGACTGGGAATATTTACCTAAGCACGTTATCTATCTCAACTCTCATCTGCTCCTCAAAACAAGTAATTTGGAATACAGATCCATTTTGAAGATGTAAAAATTCCATTCTATCCTCTTTCCTTAATGCTTTGGGGCTCAAGTATTTTCTGTTTGTTTTTTTAATTGTTTTTGTTTAGTAATAGAAAAAACCCTATTCTTCACCAATTACTTTGAAAGTCAAACCAAGTTCGTCATTCAGCCTGCAGGTCAGTGATACTAAATACTATTTACTAAATTCTATTCAGGTCAAAATACCCAAGCTTTTAGTTTCTCCCCCAGAACTCCATTAGTCCCTTAAGCAATCATATACAAACATTTTTCCATATGACCTGTGTCGAAGAAATGTGGGCTTTCAATAGCAGAATACTTATGTGACTCCCATTTAAATTGCAGATATTGTTAAAGAAGAAAGACTGAGCTATAATTCTGTACTACTTTTACACACCCTACAATGACCCCGGATTAAAAATTAGCAATAGGGCTTTGGCATCTCCTCAAAATGTAATTACAGCTGCTCTGGGTTCTTCCTTATTGACCTACACTTTAGCTTGCATTTCAAAATGCTAACATTCATTCCTGCCCATCTTTTCCTTTTACTTCCTTATTTTTTACTTCTTTCAGTTAGAAGGGAACAGAAGAAAATATTATCATTATTATATTAACAGATTTGATAAATTTCAAAAGTTGATAAAAAAAATCAGTATTTCCTACTGGTATGAATACAACTGAATTTTCCTACGAAGACAATGTTTTAATATAAGCCTTATTTTACCCTGCTCCCAGAGAAGCTGACAGTACTATAGAGTGAGACATTTTCTAGAATTCTTGATGCTGGAGTTCTTAAGTCTAGAGATTACTGGAAGAGAATGTCTTGCCCTGTATTTTGTTGGAGGTGTTCCCCATCTCCTTTAGACCATAAATTCTCTCATTAAACCCGTAAGAATTCACTATGCAATAGGGACAGTAGTCTTGCCACAGTACTGTAATACAACTTACAAGGAATCAGTATCAAAACCTACTGGATGTTCTCAAGGAAAAGGAAAATTTACACTGTGCTTTCCAGTTCTATCTTCAACCCAACACAGCTTGCATTTAAAGTCAAACTGCCACTGTAAAGAACAGCAACAGAAGAGCAACTATAATGAAATTATTAATTTATATTTAAAACAACCCTAAAAATATTGCGGAACAGTGTTTGGATTGCAGTCAAGCTTGCTTACCTTCCCAGGTGTTTATTTGAATTTATTGTTAACACTACAGAAGATGGCAGTTCCAATTCACTATTCCTGTTGCTCAGACACTACTGAGCAGAAGTGTTGCTCATGTTAACCATAAGCAACAACAAAAATCATGAAAATCTGAGCAGTTAATTTACTTGTGAGACTCAATCACTTGAGATCAAACACCTTTTTCTTCTTGAAACTTGCTTATTTAAAGCCCATGGGATATCTACTTATTTCTGAATCCCTCTGAGATTTTACTCAAGAGATTTGAATTGGTGTACTTATCAGCACAAAGTCCTCCAAAAACAGACGTATTTAATGAACAATCAGCTATGGAAGAATACGACCTTTTTATTCCAAGATGCCAAAACAGTATTCAGTAGAATTTTTGAAGGTTTTAAGTGTTCTGAAAATATTACTAAGTATATCAGTAATTTTTATATGGAAAATTTACTGACATACTGAAATGAAAAGACCACGATTGCCTGAGTTTTTTTTCTGTATTTCCTCAGAACAAAGGTGGAAAGTGACTAAAAGATTTACCAAATTCTCTCCCTCACATTTTGAGAATCCAGAATCCAGATCACAGAACCCCCCCCAGGTGTAAATATATGTAACTGAAGAAAGTTATCCTTAAGTAGCAGTTGCTCTATAGGATTTCAAGGGCATAAATATCTGCAATAAAAATATGAGGCTCAAAAGATCCAGTGCTACCATTACAGTTTCGAGACAAAAAAAAATTTTTAAAACATTTGCATTAAGTTTCTTTGTTTTAAAGATACAGCAAAAGTAATTGCTAAAACCAAAATGCTGGACCAGCTAGCCTATTCTGTTAAACTTATGTCCTAGTGATATTTTAGAAGAAAACTGTAACCCAATTAGAAATTTAATAGTAATTTAGTAGGAATTCACATTATCAGGAGAGATCTTTTGACTAGGCTGTAGCTGAAGACAAGGAAAAAAAATAGGAACCCTTGAGCAGTGCAACTGTTTAATTAAACTGAAAGTGTAAAAGTCAGCACCAAAATACATCCCCTCAAGACAAGAAAAACTTTGTTAAAATCTAAATTTGTCAGGCCCATTTTCTATTATTCCCAAAAGAAAAATAAGAGTTACAAAGACTTCTGATGTCCTGGTATTTCACTAATGAGTCCTGTCATGTGGAATAAAGCTTCCCCCCTCTATGAACAAAAACTTGAGAAAAAAATGAACAAATTTTTTTCAGTGTATCTTGGGCAAACACACAATGTTGGTGACTGCAGAACTGAAAATAGTGCATCAGTACCATTTTTTAAGACAAAAATGCACTCAAATTTTAGTACAAAAACGAAATTGAAGGAAAAAGTAAGAAATAAATTTAATAGAGAAATTTAAAGTTATTAGGGGACTATGGGTAGGGGAGTGTTCACATCACTTCTTTTGAAATCCTTACTTCATTTGAGTATGAAAAAAGCAGCAAAACAATACTCAAATTTAATATCAAATACAAACTTGCTAATCTCAAACTTACTCTACTACATAGAAAATTAATCCATCATTATTAAAAGTTACAGATTCACTAAAAAGCATCTGAAATTTACTTTTTCAGATTGCTTTCAATCTCAGTTCCTTCACACGAAAGCGAGCAATAAACAGCACAGTCATTAAGTATGGTACTCTAATAAGGAGGTGCAGTCTTTGGCATACTTGTTCTTTTTATTTCACTTATTCATTTTTCTACCTTATATCCCATAAGTGATTTTTACTTTCAATCACAATTGCCACAATTTCAGGTGTTTCTGAAGGCTGTATTTTATAAGTTTTTGATTGAGGGTGAAAAGAGTCTCCTCTATATTAAGCATACTATGAAACCCATAGTATGACAAACTACGGACCTCTGAGTTCTCCTTGACAGTAGCTAAAATTCACTTCCTTTATTACAAAAACATAGTTGGCTATTTAGCTAGAAAAGCATAGATAAGCATGTGCAATTCATAGATAAAACTAATTTTAAACAAGAAAGACATAATCTTTCTGTAAACATAGTATTTAACCTTCAATTTTTTTTTACCAGCAAAAAGATGTAAGATTAAAATTTTTTGCAAGTTATATTAAAAAACACAAGCGACTTACGACAGTTTAATTCTTATTTCCTTCTACTTCATCTACCCTGTTTTCCTCTTTTCTGAAAATGTACCCCAGCTGTAGCAAAAAGCATGCCTTAGATATATCCTATAACGACCCACAATATGATTTTTATAGTACCATTAGAGAAAATATCCAATTCTCTATTTGGAAATGTATTTAATGTGTTATGGTTAAGAACTGTGACTTGAGTTTTAATAGAGCCTTTCCACAGAATAGTCTGTCAAACAGCAGACAACA
The DNA here is from genome assembly GCA_013398015.1 of Oreocharis arfaki. Classification (NCBI taxonomy): domain Eukaryota; kingdom Metazoa; phylum Chordata; class Aves; order Passeriformes; family Paramythiidae; genus Oreocharis; species Oreocharis arfaki. The sequence continues at coordinate 31,710 of VZRR01002040.1, read as the reverse complement.
GCAGCAGGGTGTATTGATTAATAGTAACAGACTCCCTACAGCAAATCATGTCCCTAACACCAGATTTTCAGGGATTTCCCCCCACTTCTGAAAGCAATCCATGCTGTTTATTATTCAGAACATGTTGAAACATCAGTACAGAAAGGCTTCCTCATTCTGGGGAAGTAAACAAACTCCTGTACCCTGGTTTTCAGATTTAAAACTGAGAAGAAGAATGTAAATTTATGTGACTCAACTTATTGAGTCAAATTTTATGCTTCATTCTGTGATGAGGTACAGGTGGACTACTTACCTTAGGGAAAGCAGGAATTTTGTTTTCTCTTGGAATGTGACTCAACACATGTTTTCTTTTCTCTTCTGATCGATACACCCTTACTTCTTCTTCTCCCTTTGCTGTTCTCCATTCTTCCTGCCTACTGAAAAAAGAAAACCGAGATGTTAACTTTAAAGGACATTACTACAGCTGAGAGGATCTATTCCAAACCAAGGAATAGACATTCAACATCTATAACAGTCTTCGAGCAGTAGTTCTTCTCTTTACAGTTAGCATATGGCTCTAAAATAAGCTTTTTTCGAACAAAGATTTTCATCTTATTTCATTAAACTAGAGAAGTATATGCTTGACTATGGCAAGTAGGTTTTTTGACTTACTGATTTAAGTATTCACCACAAGAGATAGTTAATGAAAAAATTAAAAGTTCCAGTTTGGAAATCAAAATTCATCTCGGGCACCTAATAGATTGGGTCAGTATTCCAGCCATAAAATGCCATATAATGACAGGAATAAAAGGAGTTAAAACATGTCATCTTATACTACAAGTCAGAAGATATTGAGACAACTAGATTCTATTGCCTATACAAATTCAGTTACTGAGTCATTCATTAAATGGACAACCTTTATTCCCAATCCTTCTGCAATTTCAATATTTTTCAAGTGATACACAAACAAGTGATTTCAAACTGAAACTGATTTTATAAGAAATTTGAGATGTCAAAATAGAAAAATACCACAAATGACGACATCAATGGCGATACTGATTCCAAATCTGTTCAATTTAATTAAGTTCACCACAGTAAAATTCTTGGTCTATGTTTACCTGGCCGCACCAGAAGACAGTTCAGGCACTACAACCCTGCGACTCCAAGCCACAAGGTCCCGCTCAGTGGCTATTTCACTCCTTGGTGCATTGCTATGCATCTGACGCACACCTTCAATTTGTCCACTGCGCCTTAACCCTATATTTGGTGGGGAATGCACTTCTGAGGTAGAGCTTACAGATCCTGAAAAGTCAAAAAGTAATAGTTCTTGATCTGAAATTCTTAGGGAAGCACTTTAAAAGCAAAACTTGGAATGAAATGGAAAAAATAACTTTACTTGACCTATTACTTCAAAAGAAATTGTATTAACTGAATATAACTATTTCAGCAGTTTCTACAGTCACCACAACACAGCACAAACAGCTACTGGGCTGCAGTACTCTGTTTAAAAATTCACATTGAAAAGAAGCAGATGTGTCAACAATCTGAAGTGAAGCAAATGTTTGCTTCTTTAAAAATACTTTTGAAAACATTTATGCAAAGCTGACTATTGCTACTGCACTCTAGACCTGTGTTTTAAAACAGTGACCTATCTCACTGAATCACTGTGCTCCTTAAACAGTCTTCTACCTTCAAAAAAAAGGAAGCCTCAACACTGGAAATTAGGAATCAAGCTATAAAATTTACAGACAAAAAAATGAAATGGTCAAGAGGTTAAAAATAACCAAGCCAACTCAAAACAAAACCACACACAATTCAAGAGCCTTCGAACACCAACACAGTAGCAAAATACCAACATTTTTCCATATCCTTACACAGACAAGCTATTCTTGCTTACTCTAGTGGATTGCTAACCATAATTTTTTAAGTGTTGAAAACTACTGTGTACTCTAGTGCAAGAGACTGAAACATGGAACAACTTTGTGGAGAAACAAGTAGTTCCTTCCACTTTTGTTCCTCCTGTCTCCTTATTCAAAAGAAGTCAGATTTCAAACAACTAGATGGAGAATTCCAGATTAAGCAGCAGGGTAGTTACTTCCAAGGGAATGCAGCTGCTGCAATTCCCTGAGTGAGCAGACAATAACAAAGATAAATCTGTAATGTTAAGAACCCCAGCATTTTACAGAAAGGCAAAAAAACAGTGGGAAAGCTGTACTATTTTCTACAGCTCCATACCTCCTTTCTACTAGTTCAACTAAATGCACACATCATGCTCAATATAAAGGGATTTATGTTTTCCAACTCCCAGCCTCAACATGCATCCCCCAGTGATCTACCTCTGCTTATCCGGCTGGTACTACTGGTTCCTGCCTCCCCAGAACGCCTCTGGTCCTGCTCTTGCTGAAGTCTTTGAATCATGCTATCCAACGGACTAACTTCTTGATTTGCTTGCTGACTAAGAACTTGATTCAATCCTGTGAAGCAAAATATACAGGAGAACAACACACAGATGTAAACTTTGAAGAAATTAATGTTAAAGACAGCTCATTTAAGTTTTAGCTTTGAAACAAGTACGGTAAATTATCACAAATGTAACTATGTGCTAATGCTTATTTTTCTAACAGCCGTTTCTTAAAACAGGACAACTTTTTTCTTAATATATTTGAGAGCATTTTATTTTCTGGAGCAGGGTCAAGATGACCACATTTCACTTCTAATAAAAGGTTAAATTTGATCAAGTGCCAGCAAGTCACAGAAGCTTAATACAATCATTGTTTGTCAGCTCAGTCAACGCAAATTGTTCAAATGCAAGATTAGCCTGCCTCAAATGCATTATAAAACACTTTATAAGCTTCACTGAAAGAACTACATCAAGAAGGTCTAACTGAATTAGAAAATAATTATCTATACTGTAGAATATCAAGCAGTAAAAATGCTTGATTAAGCTCCATATGGACATAATGACCACACAGATCAAGTAATGGTAATTTTCTTTGGTATGTAAAACAGCCAAGAAACCTCCTTTTGCGTAGGTCTTCTGGTTAGAAGATGGGAAACAGTCCTAAAGAAGTGGTTGCAAGGTGATAATACTGTTTCTGAGCAGCAAGCAAAATACACAGCATGTAACCATGAACAACACAAAACTGTTTTCATGCTCACAATGATCACAAAAAATAGCTCGAAAGATATAGATAAAGAGACAACGGTTACAGTACTGATTCAAAAAGAAGTCAGACAGCTCCGCACAGAATAGTGACATGGTGGAGTGGAATGGTGGGAAGCTCTAGCCAAGAGAAGCAGAATTTGCTAAAGTTTGTAATGAGGGATAACAATGTTCGAAGAAACAAGATATAGAAATTATTTTTCCAGCATGATTCTAAAGAAACATCACAGTATAAACTGCACTTTGCAAGATCAAAGACTAGATATTAGAGTAATTGTGCTATGAAATTAAGAGCTTTGAGCTTCTGCACAGAAGCGGCTATCTCTTTGGAGTATGCAGAAAAAAACCATAAATACTTAAGACAGCACTCTCAGGCTTTAAAGGTTATTGAAGTCAACTTCCCTAAAGCAGCAGAACCTTGGAATCATGGAATGAGCTCTGGTATAACCACAGCTGGATGTTTTCTGATTTATGTGAGACAGATTAATTTGTCGATCTCACAAGCAGACACAGCGTCTACCGAGAACAATGGGAAATACTACTAATAACCCAAGAATGATCCTAAATAAGGAAACTGCTATCTTAACAAAATGAATGTTTTTATGTATCTAGCCTGTGTGACAATACCTTAGCAAGAAACAGCAAGTGGTTTCTTTTTAAATGAAATAATAAAGACACTGGTGTAGACTTGATTTTTTCAAAACGTCTGATTTAAAGGAGCTTCATGTACATCAAGGCAGTAAATCAAGTATGTCTGACTTCCCCCTACTCTTAAAAGTCCCTACAGAAAACTTGACAAGAAATAAATGGCCAGTGTTCTGAGTGAGATGCATCAAATCCCACAACAAAGCTTCAGAAAGAAAAGGAACTTCCTCAGTGGAAGGGAACATATAAAATATATAACCACCATTTAGCTCTGCATATGACTGCATACATTGTTGCTATTTTGTAAAAAGGTAGAAAAATGTCATGTATCTCTCCATCATCTGTCAGGCTGATGATGACTTCCTGCTATTAAAGAAAATGTTATGGACATCATCTTCCTATAGGCATTCAGGTGTTATGCAGATAGACCACTAAATTTAATTTTGTTGGATCTGTGTGCAGTCTGACCTGTTTCAAGATATATCGAAGAATGCGGCCAGGACATTTTCAAATTTGGAGAATTTCACAATACAGCGGATTCACACTTTAATTGCAACAACGAATAAAGTCACATCCTTCCCTAAAATCAAATTTTATTTCAAAGCCACTAGCTAAGAAGTTTACATTCACCAGGAAGGAATTTTTTCCTTCTTACAGCTGCTTCTCAGGTAGCATTCCTTCCTGTAATTTTGGGGGAAATATGGAAATCCTCTCCTAAAATTATTTAAATATTCACTGCCTTATAATCCTAAGGTCTACAAATACAGATAAAGAGATTTTTTGGTAGAAACACTCTCAGTTACCCTTTCTGGAATGTCTGACACACCACAGGCTTAAGTATCATGAACATATAAACTACAATTTACAGTAACAGTCAGTTTTCACATATTTTCAAGAACATCCAAATGCTTAACAATGCTTATCTTGAAAACATTTAAAGCTACTTTCACCAGTCACTGTTTGCTTATTCATACTAATATCAAACTAGTGACACATAATAAGTAGGCTTTGCTTTTCTGTCCCTACCCATGTGAAAAATCTTTAGGCAATTTCCAACAGCCAGCTATTGGCCCAATATATGCATGTTCTTCCCATGTCATGTGCATGAGAATAAAACTTTCAAGGAACTTCCTACATTTTGTATCTTTATTGTGTCTTCAGTTCTTTAACCAAATCACCAAAGCTTAAAATTAATGACTGTCTTCATCTAAAGAAGAAGAGAATTTTGCTTGTTTCAGATGTCTTCTCATTTTTCTCTTCTCGTAGGTGTTACCTTTTCCAACGGATCTGTGGAAGATCAGTCTATTTCCTATGATTTCTAAAGCAGGAAATCTTATCCCAAAGAGGTAACTGAGAGCTCACACGGCATTATACATTGCTCCAGTAATGAAACAAACTCCGAGCTAACTGGTGTTGTAGCATCAACTAGTGCTAACTTTATCAATGAAAAAACTCTAAGTGAAATTGTCACAAGCAATCAGTGCCAAAGATGTTGCAATTCTTCCATACTATATGAACTACTATGTCCATAAATGAAGAAAAAGGACAAAGTGAAAGCGTAGAATAAGTAACTAGATAGACTACTGTTCAGTGAAGTGAAATTTTCCATACCTGAAGATGTCACTCCCATCTGAGGAATAAGCTGTTCCTCCCTGCAGTTCTCACGACCAGGAACTAGTCTTTGATACCTTGCAGGATGAGGGTTGCCATCCACATCAACCAAAAATGGGGGAGGCATAAGATGTGGAGCCTGCTGTGTCTGTTCGTCCAGGACAAAGTTGTTGGCATCACGGATAAGGGGCCGATAATCACTATGAAAGAACATCTGATCTGCTATCTGTAAACAAAGTCATTTTGTAATTTTTTTAAAGAACCTATTAAAAAAGCATACAGAAGAGAACTGCCAAAAGTATTTTTAACAATGGTATTCATGGTCACATTTGCAAAAAACAGGGGTATAACCTGATGTGTTTATTTCAGCCTAAAGGGGAAAATTTAATGACTCCATTATTATTTTGTTTCCCAGTACTCTTTTCTATATTACACTGCAAGGAGAATAATCCACATGTTTGAAGGTGGGAAGCACTTAAAGAATAGGGGAATGGGGTAATATTAAAAAACTTGAAGACATCTGACCAAATACAGCATTAATGTTATTAGTTTATAATTTTTCTTCTATAGTCTGAATATATGAATATATATTCTGATAATAAAAAACTGTGTCACAGACGTATGAGATACAGTGCAGGAAGAAGACTAGGAAAAATACTTATTACATTAGGGCATTGCCAAATATTTTAACACCATCAAAATATATATATCCTTACTATAATGCTAGATATTAGAAAAAGTTCCAGTAGATAAAATAAAGCTGAGATAAAAACTTAATTTTTCACGCTCTAAGTTTTCTTTTTTATTTCTGTCCACCTGCTCATAATTTATTATAGATGACTTTCCACAGACCCTCAAGATTGAGGAATTATTTTGTCCAAATAAACATAAAAAGATTTATGCTCCATTCCTCACTGGCACATGTATCTCAGTATCGTGCAATCAGAAAGATATTGAAGTGTAAGAAGAAAAGGAAAAGTGAATAGAAGATAAGCTGATACACGTACTACGCATCCCAAGATTACCTACTGGCAAGCAAACTCCATGGCAGCTCATGTATTCAGCAGAACTTTGAACAAACGAAAACCAAATCACAAAATCATCCTTCACACAAATTAAGATTTCTAGTGCAGTATAAAGAGAATTAAACAATTGACTCAATGCATAGAGGTCTCAGAAAAATCTTGTCTTTTAAGCACAGAGAGAAGAATGCCCAAGTTGTCACAGAACATCCTCTGATTCCTGGAGAGTATGCTCTATCATGACCAATCCATAACACAGTTTCCAGTAACTTGTTATGTAGAAATCAGAAAGGCAGAGGTTATAGTAGCTATTCAGAGGTCTGGTCTCTCAATGACAAATGTCTCCTGTCCTGGAAGCAAGAAGACCAGGAAACAAAGATGACAACAGGCATTTAGTCAATTACAGCATCAGAAAGTGTATCCATATGAAGCGGACTAAAAAAAAAATAATTGGGAAAAAAATCATAGGAATCATGGGACTTAGACCTCACAAAAACTCAGAAAAATAACAACAGGAAGAAATTAGAAAGATACATAGAAAGATGCAACGGAAAAGAATTTACTTCAGAGATTCAAAAGACTACTCTTACAAAATGCATATGGACAAGGTGATATCCCACTGTAGTAAAAAGCCGACTGGATGAAATCTTGTTTCCAGACTTTTTGTTAACTTAACAGAGGCCGAATGAGAAAGATAAAAGTGCTTTCACGTGTCTGACTGACAGAATCAAGGCCTGCTTAACACCTTTGTTTCTTCATCTCACAATAGCTCAATATGCTATTTTGACAGAGGTCCCCCTAGGAGGGCTTACAATCTCTCCAAAAATCATAATAACGGAATAAGCATTACTTAAACCTAGTGTAAGTCTTCCTACTAAGTGCTTCCTACACTAAGGAAAAGTTTCCAGTGGTAAGGTCATACAAACTGTGGGTTTTATTATGTTGTGACTTGGGCTGTACAGTGTTGTCTGCATCCCAGGTTTTGAAGCAAAGGGAAGACCTGATGAAAAAATCACAGGAGACTTTCTGTTGCAATTACATTTCTGTGTACCCTATATTGCAATCAAGTATAGTAGAGAGAGTAACAATTTTCTACTCCATAAGATAGCATGGCGTTTCTTGCAGAACACAGGCTCGGACCAACTCTCAAGTAGAATATCCCTACTGGAATCCAGGACAATATCTTATCCTGAGAAAAATCAGAAGACTTAGACATTCCCGCAGACAACCAGCTAGAAGTACTAACAGTGAGGCTTATTTGTTTATATACTACTAGAGATCAAATTCATGACAACAGGATGATACCACATCACCATTTGCACACAAGTGTTCTATTCATATAACTTCACCAACCCAGCTCGGGAATGAGCACAGAAGCTTTCCACAAGGTCTGAGCTCTTACAGAAAGACTCTCCTCCAATCACACATTCAGAATGCTGCTTCTCAGATGGGCACAGTTACTCAAAGAGGCTTTCCCCAGTACTGCACCAATCCACCATACACGAACTGTCAACTTCCAACAAAGTGCTGTGGTTTGGGCAGTCTGCAGGAACAAAAGCCTTAGAAAGCTCAGAGATCAGGCTCCCTGGGAAAGTGGTCACAGCACCAAGCCTGCCAGAGCTCAAAAAGCATGTGGACAATGCCCTCAGGCACACGATGTGCTTTCTGCAGAGCTAGGAGCTGGTCTCGATCCTAGTGGATCCCTTCCAACTCAGAATGTTCTATGATTTAATATCAACAGAACAGTATCTTACACTTTAGAACTGCTAGGCATTCCTGGACTAGTTTCCATCTAATCAAGAACCTCTGAAGAGCACATGCCCTGTTGACAGTGAACTCAGCTCAACTCTGGTGATGACACAGTAAGAAATTTCAGCTGAGATTGGCTCAAGAAACCCCAAACAAGCAGCAAATGTGTTCTTTTTTTTTTCTCCCACAAAAAAACTACTTCACAAAAATATGTATCATCAAAGAAAAACCCCACAAAAAACCCAACAAACCCCAAACAAAAAATAAACAAACAAACACAAACCCCACCCCATTGACCTTCATTGTGGCCAAGATCACATTGAGGGGGAAAGAAAGACTAGGCATTGGTTCCAGTCAACTATGAAACGTAGATACTATCTGAACATAACATGAAAAAAGATGTAGAAAAACAAGAGCTTGTTCTCTCAGTAGAGTTGACACTATCTCAGCTATAATCGCTGTCAAGTCAAGAATGCAGGAATATAGGACAGGTTATCACACTTCTTTCTTCTGTAAAATTCATTTCCCCAGAGAGATGGAAAACACTTTGAAGGCCAAAAACCACATATCCTACCAGATCATAGTCTGACAAGATGTCTGAAACCCTTCCCAGTATTTGAGAGGAGAAAGACACAAAAAAACCACCATCTCTAGCACCTACCTACCTGTAGTTACATTTTACCATAAATCATGTCAGACAAAAACAGAGGTGATGAAACCACACATGGAAGACATTACACACTTCTGAGCCGAGTCTTCTGTGAGTGGAAGACTGAGATTAAAGTGGTAACAAATATAAGTCCTATTTGCTCCCATTTTTCCTATGATCAAGTATGCCAAGAGTAACACTGACACAGCAACAGATGAAGAGGATAATTTTAAATCATTCAATACGTGAAAAATTTTAAACATGATCATTTCTCAGAGGCTGTAGCCTCTTCACTCCAAGAGAACCAAGGGTCTGTAGAATTCAAGCAGGGAAAAGCAATTGTGTTCATTCTTCAAACTGATTTAATCCCTCACAGGTAAATTCTTAAATGGCAGTATAAAGGAAAATTCTGATCTATCACAGCAAAGAGAAAAAGACTCACAGTTTCAACTTAATTTCCAGCATTTCAAAGTAGCAGAGGACTACATACTTCCAAAGCAATTGGAGAGAAAAAGAAACCTGAAACAATCCACTGACATGGTAAGAAAAATATTTCTATTACAATAGTCCTTAAAGTTTGGAACAGTAAGAATTCTGAGAGACAAAGAAAATTATCTGATAATCCTGATTTTCCTTGCTTGTGATGCCTCTACTCATTTGTTTTATTTGGAATGGAAGGATAAATGTACAGATAGTAATAACTGATGGATAGCAACAGCAGCTTAGTACTGGGGACTACAAATCATAGTTGAGAAACAAGGGGAAGAAACAAATCCCCAAACGCAAATCATTCTGTAAGACTACAGAAAGAAATGAAGTTGCTTACAAGACAAAGATTAAAATTCCTTTTGCTCTCCCTTCCTTCTGCAGGTCCCTCTGCATTCTTTGCCAAAACGCTTTCAAAACCTGCCTGAGTCCAAAGATCCAAAGCAGGAGGCAAGATCCAAAGAACAGCACTTCACCAACAGCATTCAAGTATCAGATACCAGAAGCAGAGATGAAAATCCTGGAGCAGATAGGTCTACTTAAGTCTTAGGAAAAGGGAGAAGAGACACATCTCATTTCTTCTCTGGATGGTAAAAGAACTAAGATATTGTGGACACTGCAAACCTGAATGGTTCACAGAGCATGTTCCTCCGCAAAGAAAAAAAAATAACACCACATATCTTTGCAATCATGAGGGTCTGTGGCAAGACACCCACACTTAGAATATACAATGTAGACTACGACATTAGAATAAAGATATAATATTTTAATCACACTAGTGGTGGAATATTGCTGTGTATGCACAAAGGCATCCATGATGCTACTTCATTACCAGACATAAAATTGCATCACTAAAACATATAGTACATTTTTTAAAATAATTCTCTCACATGCTATGCAGTATTTAAATACAGATAGCAGGAATTGGTTCTATTACACACCCTTTTTGGGGGGAGCTTAGTTAGGAACCAGAAAAAATATTTCAAATAGAATGTTTAACTATTATCAGTTTCACTGCAGCTTATGCCCATTATCCATGTGGATCCATTAGTAGATACTTGTAACCTTGTCACTTAAGAGACTAGACAGTGACTGGTTAATTTGGAATTCTGTTTTTAAATTATTATTATTATTATTATTTTGAACTTTCCACATAAACAGTAGCTTAACAGAATGTTTCCCTAATTTAAAAAAAGACAGTGAAATAAACCTCATTGTCAACAACAGGCATCCAAAACATCCCACATTCCCACATTGATAGCTCAAAATTGTGTCAAGTCATGCCCTCTTGAAATGAAGCTCTGAAGGAAAGTTTGCACAAATGAATTCAACATAGACAAACATTTTGATTTTCATCTTGCACTGTACCTTGTCATATTTGCTACTGGAACCAAAGCCAAAAATCAGAAGATGACCGTGAGAATCAGTACATGCAAAATGCTGTCCATCAGGAGAGCACTTGCAGTCAAAAACTGCACCGTGTCCTTGTCCTTCAATCTGAAATACATCAACATACAAAATAATTAACAGAAATTAATAATTTTCAATTATGATTCTCAAAACTGCGTTGCTGACATTGAAATTTATTATAAAATCTATATGACAGTATACTGCTAGATGGAAGTTACTTTAAAAACAAAGCTTACTTTTTTAGCTATTCACTTTCCAGTGAATTTCGTAATAATGCTCATGAAAGATTCCAAATTGATAGCAGTAGAAACTGACAGACTTTATCCACAAAGCAGGCACAGTATAGGAAGTGAAAGTAAAAGCTTCCCCTTGAACGTCCTGCTAATGAGCCTAACCAGAGAGCTGGGCCCAGTTCAGGGCATAGTCACTACACCCTTTCCATCCTCTGCCTTCTTGCTAAGCTGCCCCAGTAGCAGTGGCTGCTGCGGTGTTTCACAACACCTGCCCCCTAGAAAACGCACTGACATAGACAACCCACATTACACAACTTAGCAACTACCTGTTTCTGTAATTCCTACTCCTAATTTATTGGAGTGGGGAAGGAGTAAATTTGTGTAAAAACTCCATCTTTTATAGGAGAACTGCAAAGATTTTAAAAAAGGAATTTTTACCTGATACTCATTTTCTGTTTTCCAGTTCCATTAAGCCAGAACAAATGGGTTTTTGTTTTTCCCTGCAACCTGTCAATCAAGCAGAGGTGACCAATCACCACTCTGAATTTTCATGTCTTCAGCACCTCTTCAGAAAGCCCCTTTCTATTCTCCCCAGCAAAGCACTTTTGCATTTTCTTTAAAGAGACACCAAACAAAATTCTTTCCCTAACTGTGGCAGGCCTATATACTGCCAGCAAAGGGAAGAAAAAAACAAAAACGAAACAAAAAACAATGATATTCAGCCTTCAGACAGTAACACTATGCACTTCTGCAGCACCTTCCAGAGGCCATCAGCATTATTTTAAAAAGTTAACAAATCAAGCCTCAAAAATCCTGTGAGGAAGGTACTGTTCTCACTCTCTTACAGGCTGAGACAAAGGCAAGAATTCTAAATCTTTTCCCCACAGTCTTACAACACACCCACATCCCTGCACATCCCCCCAGTGACAGAGGCTGCTACATCTATTGCCAGTGCTTTCAGGTATTTGATAAAGGTCTTTCTTACTACAAGTAATTGCCCTAAAAGTCAAATGAGTTTCTGGACTAGCAAAAGAGGAACATAAACCAATGCAAGTTTTATGTTCTATTTTGCCCATTATTCCAGAAGAAATGAACAGAAGTATCTTACAGAAAGAGATGGAAAATACAGAACTTCAAGCAAGTGGCACTAACATCACAACAGTCAGGAATGCAGAATTAATTTAGTCAAAGCAAGATCCAACTACCACAGAAAAGTTACAACTTTGTGCTGCTTTTTGCATATAGAAAGCTCACTGTATTAAAGGGAGACAGTTCGGGAAAGCAGGTGGAAAGCAGACAGAATTTCAACACAAAAATAAGCTTTGCAGAAACACAGTTAGAAATTGGAAAAGAAATAATTCATATGTAGAGATTTCTGTTCCCTTACCCTTCCTCCAACAAAGGATACATCAGTGTCAAGCTTCCTAATGTTCAAGTTCTTCATAAATAAAATTTCGAGGTTCAGCCTAAGTTTTGACTACTTTTTGTTTTACAAGGAAAACAATAAATGTTGTGGGAAGAACTATTTGCTAACCATGGTGAGGGGGAAAATGAGAAACAGAAGGAAAAAATCCAACTATTAAGATGATGAGAGTTTTAATCTTTACCGTCAAGAAATGGTTTGGATGGACCATTTTCAAGAACCCCCTGGAAATTAGAGTGTTAATTGGAAAACATTCCCTTCTTATGTAAAGGAAAAGAACAGTGTTCTACTACCTGGGGACAAGTACAGTGCAAATAGTTTTAATCCAAACGTGCCCAGAATCTGGTTTTAAAAAGTGCTTTTGGAAAGGGCAACTCTAAGATCTTTCAGTACAACCCTTCAAGTCTGAAGTACAAATAATTGGACATAAAAACTCTTATAAGAACAAAAACTACTGATGAGGATAACCTTCCAAGATATAATTACTATTCTAAATTAAAGAACAAAGTCAACCAGAGTGTGCTACCCAGTAATTTTTTTTTAAATAAAACTATTTCAAGATTAATAAGTGACACCTTACAATAGAATTTTTTCCATAATAAAGGTAACACAGAGGAGATGGTAATTTGAAACAGAAACTAAATGTTAAGTTGCAAAAAGGGAAGTTGCGGTAAATCAGTGAAGCTGTTACTTCAGCAAGCTAGATAAAGAATTTCAGCAAGAAGGAAGCTGCCTTCCCTTCTCCATCCCTTTTAAATCAAAGATGCAAGAACTACATGAAGACTGTATACCAAGAAGATATAAAGTGCTTATTCTGTCTGACACCTTCCCCTGCTGAATGTAAGGATATCACTTATGAAGGGAAGAGACCACTCACGAGAACAGAAAAAGTACCGGTTGATTAAGAGCTGCCACAGAATCTCAGAATTGTTTGGGTTGGAAAAGACAATTAAGATCACGTAATTCCAACCCCTGCCATGGGCAGGGGTACCTTCTAGACCAGTTTGCTCAGAGCACCATCCAACCTGGCCTTGAACATTTTCAGGGATGGGGAGTCCACAATTTCTCTTGGCAGCATGTTCCAGTGTTTCAACAAAGGCTGTGTCACAACAAAAGGCAGTGGAGAGTGAATGTGTTGAGACACTCCTGATAGCAAGGATTCTTCAGCTACAAACAGGGAAGAACCAGTGATGCTATACAATAGGGACTAAGTAAAGATTACTTTTAGTCTCTGCTCCAAGAATTAGGAGTCCAATTTGTCCATATTTTCACTAGTAAAGAAACATGTGGACATTGGCATATCCCAAAGGGAGGAATGCTGATGAAATAAGAGAATGAAAAAGAGAATACTCTTTTCCTCTCAGTTTCGAGGAAAGCTTATTGTTTGCCTCACACCAGGAAGAACAGAGCTGTCTTTCTTCAGAAAAATAACTGATTTTTTTAATGCCAAGAAAATATAACTCATTCAACCTAGCTAGATTTCAAAGGCATAATAGGGTATTTAAACTTGATTCAAATGACTGTGATTAGTAGGAGAAATGCGGAGTAGGTAAACTTCATAAGGAAAGGATAACATTGATTTTGGAAAGACATACAGAGCTAAAAGGATGTTATCACTAACGTTTCTCAAGTCAGGCCTTTCTGTTATTGACTACAGAAAAAATAAGAGCCCTTTGATGAAATGAACATTAGGGAATCATCCACTGAGAACAGATTTGGGACAGCATAAATGATAACAACTGAAACAATTAAAAGCCAACAGAACAAAATGCAACAGAGCATGAACCTAGTAAGATTATTAGAAATAACCTACTAACACACTGCAAAAAAACAACAAAAAAAAAGAAACTCAATCTACATATAATAACACTACACGTTTTTATCACATCTTCCAACACAAGTCACCAGCACAGTTTAAAAAAAAAAAAAAAAAAATCAGTGAACTAAAGCCTCTACCAGCCTGAGGTAGAATCCATCCTTCATATAACGGAACTGAAGCAATTAGTTGAAAACACAGGGAAAAAGATCACTGTGTATTTTTTGCAATGCATCACATATAATGCAGCAACAAAAAGAAAACTGTAATTCTAAAGCAGACCAGAAGCGGACCCAGAAAAGAAAGTGCATACATGCTAGACAAAAAGACAATGCTAAGAAGAAAATCTTCCAAAGCAGTACATGTATTTTTTGCTTCCTGTGTTCAAGATAAGTAAATTCTAAGAGGAACAGCTGTAGCTGCATTCCACGAGCCACTTACCACAATAACACAAAACCTAAGAGCTCAGCTCATTTATGTGAACACTAAGGAAAGAGGACTGTTCTGTAAGACTACACTAAAAGACCTTTAGCAGGAAAGGAACTACTATACTAAAAGACCTTAAACAGGATGAGAACTTCTCTATGTACATGCATAGGAACAAATGAATATTAGTTACAAGCAACATTTAAACTTGAAAACTGAAATTCAGATTCTAAAGATTGCAACAATGGTATGCTAGAACAAATTTCTAACACTAACAAAAAAGCAGCACTAATTGTTATTAAAACATACAACCTCTTTTTTAAGTGATGAAACTACATCATAACTGCTCAAGTCAAGTCAGTCTCCAAGTATCTGGAAGTTCCTTTGCAGGTTTGTGCTCTCCTTTGCTTTAAGCAACAATCTTCAATCACAGCATATTTCCGTAAGTCAAAAAATATCTACAGACTTTCTGCAAAGTTATAGCAGGCTGCTACTCATTTGGAGGAGTGGAAAGAAGACTTACTTTTTAAGCTGGTTTTTAAAAATAAAGATTAAAAAAACTAGCAGATCTTCTACACTGCTTCCAGAGCAACAAGAGATGAAATGGTAGGAAGAAGACTAGAATTAATTAAATTCACAGTAATATATTTACTGAAAATGTTTCTAACTTCCTACGAGCCAAGCCAGTTATTCATTCAGGAATGTCTTATATCTCTTGAAAGATAAATCTATCAGTCAAAAGTTCTGATAGATCACCCACCCTGTGGATGCCTGAAGTTATACAAAGGCTATATATATAAATTATTTACAGATTTTGTTGTTGTTGTTAAAAATTTTTCTTAATATACATCCTGCAAACTCAGTACTGGCTTCTGTTTGGACTTTTAGAGAATCATGCTGGTTTTGTTCTCCAGAATCTGTTCCTCAGGATGTGCTCTTCCGTGCTAAATTGAGGGGTGGAACCTCTCAAAAATTTCAAACTATTTCAGTAAGACTATAGATAAACTGATTCAAAGTAATGCATCCATAACCTTACTTAGGTCATTCTGTATTTCACATGACTACAGAACCTGACCTAAAAATAAAATCCCACATAATTCCACTGGAAGTGGAAGATTTTAAGAAGGCCACAACATAAGAAATACTGTTTTCACATCTCTAGTTCCCATCGGAAATTACAATATGTTGTTCATATAAGCAAAGAGATGTGCCCTTTGGACATTAGCCCAAAGAAATCACCTCGTGTGGCAGAAAATCCACAGAGCATTCTGCTTAGCTGTTCTAAATGGAACCTGATCTTTCACCCTGTTCTTTTGGTCAAAAGACTTCCAATCTTTTAGTATGTCATTTAGCCTAAAACTTATCAAGTAGTTGCTAACAAAGACCTAGGTAGGCCTGACAGGTTTACTGTTTAAAGGAAAGGAAGCAATGTTGTAAGTGATATGATGCTATTATGGCTTTAGAGTTTGCCAGGTTGCATTGAAAGTAGGAGTGGAATTAGAAAGTAAGAAACCACATCACACAGATCAGTGGAAGATCAAAAGATGGGGCAGGAAAAACATTAAGATACACAGACATAAGTAGCCATAGCATAGGAACTGCCTGTAATGAAGTGTCCACTTAAAGCTAAAAATAAAAGACAGTCAACAACCAGCTCTCTGAAGGAGTAAGAGCACACAGAAAAATCCAATTGCAACTCAGTAGTCTCTGCTTGATTGACAACTTGCAGGAAGAAACCCTTTTGACCTGAATCAGTTAATGCCATAACACTGACAGCAAATTCTAAACAAAACAAGGATTAAACTGCACTAAAACATTTAAACAGTCATTAACAGGGAATGTGTGTGTCCAAAGTCACAAAAACTAGACGTCATTGCCATTATGAAATACATTCCTACTATGACCTCCATAGGGGGTTTCTAATATTTCTGACTGATTTATATAAAAACATAAAACATGTAAAGAGGGCAGAGAGACTGGGCAAGGAGACAACCAACACATCACTGTATCCAGACAGTCTGATTCTTCAATTGTACTGCAGACTCTCCATTAACAGGATCAAAATTACACCCTCTACAATATCTATTGTAGAAATCAAGAAAATTCCTGTAGGTTACTTGAACTTGACCTTTTTATGGTCAAGTTCTGTACATGATGATTTCTGTCACTGCTTATGCTAACAGCTCCAAATTAATATACAACATATCCAAAGCTCTCAAAAGCTAAGAAAGTGTTTCTATTAAAATTTTTCAAAAGACACATTGTTTAAAAGTTGGAGAAAATATATAAGCTTAAAAAAGAATCATGCAATCCAACTACCATACAACCTAGAAAAGTAATTAAGGACTTGAAAAGAAACGCATGGAACCAGGAATAGCACCAGACAACTTTACATTAGACAATCAGTTAGCTGCAGACTTGGGGACAAAACACTTGGATATCATCTTCAGCAATCTTATTCTTCTTCCTAATGTCTGTGTTGCCGTAACTTTCAAACTTAACATCATTGTGTGAGAAAATTTCAGGGTTGAGGCTTTTTTGTTTTGCTGTGTTTTGGTTGGTTTTGAATATATAATATATATTTAATATATAATATTAAAAAACTATCTGCATTTACACACATTTACTTGTCTCTGTCTATGAAAAGGCATATATTCACCATGGTAACTTCACATAGTGAATGTAAAACAAAATTAGCATGAATGTACTCACTTGCTTTAAAGCTTTCTCACTGGATGCATGGCAATACGCATTTTCAGTTCCAAAAACAAGTTCAATGTTTTAAATACAATTATTGCTTTGTTAAATTATGTATCACCCCATTTCCTGATTTTATGCTAGCATTTCTAAGTATGATCTGTTTCACTACTACATCATTTGAAATAAAAGCAGCGTTTAGAGAGATACAACTATAATCATCATATAACCAGACGAGCACAACCTTACAAGGTAGGTTAGTATCTGCTTGCTGATTCTACTGCTCCAATTGTTTTCAAAGGCAATCAAATTAAATAAAGGAATTTCAGAGATCCCCTTCAAAACAACCTTATCAAATCCCCTTTTTGTTTCTTCAGCCCAAGGCTTCTCAACAAAGAAGTAACCTGAAAAATAAAACTAAGGACCAATACAAGTCAGGGTTTCTTCTTTACTATAGCACAGTTGTAAGAGTTTGGGTCTTGAAAATTCAAGATTGGCCAGGAAATCAAGAGATCTAAAAATAAGTTTGTGAGCATCCACAAACAAGTTATATTCTCTTGATCATATGAAAGTGTTACATACTTCACTGCCTAAGAAGTTAGAACACATTCAAATGAAAGCTATGACAGTAGAGCTAAAAGNCAGCAATCTTATTCTTCTTCCTAATGTCTGTGTTGCCGTAACTTTCAAACTTAACATCGTTGTGTGAGAAAATTTCAGGGTTGAGGTTTTTTTGTTTTGCTNACTGGATGCATGGCAATACGCATTTTCAGTTCCAAAAACAAGTTCAATGTTTTAAATACAATTATTGCTTTGTTAAATTATGTATCACCCCATTTCCTGATTTTATGCTAGCATTTCTAAGTATGATCTGTTTCACTACTACATCATTTGAAATAAAAGCAGCGTTTAGAGAGATACAACTATAATCATCATATAACCAGACGAGCACAACCTTACAAGGTAGGTTAGTATCTGCTTGCTGATTCTACTGCTCCAATTGTTTTCAAAGGCAATCAAATTAAATAAAGGAATTTCAGAGATCCCCTTCAAAACAACCTTATCAAATCCCCTTTTTGTTTCTTCAGCCCAA
Organism: Oreocharis arfaki; assembly: GCA_013398015.1. Classification (NCBI taxonomy): domain Eukaryota; kingdom Metazoa; phylum Chordata; class Aves; order Passeriformes; family Paramythiidae; genus Oreocharis; species Oreocharis arfaki. The sequence continues at coordinate 13,308 of VZRR01002040.1, read as the reverse complement.
GGCTTCTCAACAAAGAAGTAACCTGAAAAATAAAACTAAGGACCAATACAAGTCAGGGTTTCTTCTTTACTATAGCACAGTTGTAAGAGTTTGGGTCTTGAAAATTCAAGATTGGCCAGGAAATCAAGAGATCTAAAAATAAGTTTGTGAGCATCCACAAACAAGTTATATTCTCTTGATCATATGAAAGTGTTACATACTTCACTGCCTAAGAAGTTAGAACACATTCAAATGAAAGCTATGACAGTAGAGCTAAAAGTAAATATGGTTTTAATAAGCAGTCCTGCACCATTTCAAGATCCTTCTAACACACCTTTTCTTCTACCTAACTTTTGCAGTGGTAAGTGTTAGAACCATAGTCATGTTGTAACCCTTTAAGTGAGAAAGCAGATGCTGGAGTCTTCTCAAATACACAGAGATCTCCCAGTACCTGACATTGATGTATAGAGAATAAAAATTTAATTTACAATTAATTGTTTTTTAAGGTAACAATATATAATCCTTTCTCTAAAAATTAAATAGCACTGAGAGATGCATTATGCATGTTTGTTTGAAAACTATATAAACAAGCTGTGGTAAATTTTCCCCTTTGGGGTATTTTCTCTTGAATTTGTGGTAAACCAATTATATTAAGTCAGTCACGCTAAATACTTGGTCTTCAGGTCTCGCAAAGAAATCCTGACCAGCTTTCTCAACCACAGCTCTGTATTTTCATCTTTCTGATAACAAGCATTGAAACATCAAATTTGAGACTACTTTAGAGAAGCCAACCCAAGCTATGAGTCAAATTGGTAAGGCAGGATAAGACATTCAAATTTTACAATTCTATAGTTGAAAGTAGATGTTCACATTTTATAATTCTATAGCTAAAAAGTTTGCAGAGTCCTTAACAATTTTACCCTGCTGCAAAGCTCTGAGCTTTTTTTTTAATTTGGTTTGGTTTTTTTGTAGGCTTGGGGTTTTTTTCCTAGAGATTACTAACTTCTGCAGTACTTTCCTAACTCCAGCCAAGAACACAAACAAAACATCAGCCTCCAAGTTTCTTAGCTCTGACAACATAGCTTATACCTGTTGCACTGTATGTTCAACAACAGTTTATTTTTAAGTTCTTGAAAGAGTTTTTCAGTACCAAGAACTTCAGAGTTGCTATTCCCCATTAATACAGTTGCTAAAGAGAAGGACTACATTTAAGTTTTGATGTGGCAACATAATGCCAAGTCATACAACTTTATCTGGCTAGAAGGATCCATAACTATTTACGTAAGGTTCCAGTGAGATGTTCTTTCATCCTTTTAGAAATAAAAGTTTCCTCTTCATTTCTCTGGTAGCTGTCACGATTTTAATTTAGAAGAAAAAAAATCCAGAAAAGAAAAATATCTTTGTTAATGCAGTTAAATCCAACTTTATCCCAGAATTTTAAGTAATTTGCTTCTGGGTTGACAATTTTAAATGAAGTTGGACAAAATGTGCTGCTAAATCTATATGAAAATTGCAACTGCAAAACTTTAACTTACTAGAAAACTGTCAGTTTTCAATTTGTCTGCTTACATTGTACCTGTTTTAATGTATGTTTTTTGACACATATGGTAGAAACTATGCTGATCACACTAACCAAGTCCTTGAATAAGCTATTAAACTTTTTTTTAAATAAACCCTGAAGTGTGTAAACTCTTACTTTGTTTAAAAAATGTTCATATTTGAGGTCTAGGTTTCATAACCTGTTGAAAATTAATAAACGTATTGTAAAGAACACATGTAAATCACAAGAAGCCATAAGCTTTCTAGTTCTGGATACAATGTCTATTTATATACAACTTAACTAATGCATTTTAAATGAAAGTGTGGGACTATTCACCATAAGCTTCCAACAGAAGACTGCCTAGAAACAAAAAAACCAGCTAGGATTCTGACACAGAGATTTAGAGGCAAATATGCCCCAGCTTAAAAAAAAAAATTATAAATCACTAAGGTTTTTTCTAGGACCTGTAAGAAGCCTCATCCTACCTCACACCATCTACAGCTATCAAAGACATTGTTGTCCTTCTAGGTGTCCGGAAAAGAGCATATCTTAGCTCCAGGATCAGAGTTTTTAAAAAATAGCCAAGAAATGGAACTGTGGCCTGTCTCTTTTCCAGTAGCAATGCAACAGGCAAGTCAGCCTGCCCCTCAGACTTTGCAATTTTAAAGGTTTCTTTTGTTTTATTTCTTTTTTCTGACTATTTCCATAATAGTGGGACAGAGAGCATAAGAATGACAAACACCAATTCAAGCACTAAGAGTAACACTGCTGTTTTTGAACTACCAATATGCCTTCCAGGGCAAGCAGCATTTAATAAGTGGAGAGTAAGCATTTACACAAAGGAGAACAGTAGTGTTTCTGAGAGAGATTAAAGCTTTTCTTTCACAAATATAACTGAGTTACCTGTCATTTCAAAGGAAGATGAAGGTGAGAAAGGGGAAGAGCAGGTTCACTTAGAATTTTTCTTTTTCTTCCTCCTCCTCCAAAAGGATCAGAAGGTTGCTTCAAATGACTAGTTTAGAGTTCAAATTCTAATCCATTTCTGAAACATACCCTTGGTATTTCTATATGCTCTCATGAAACGTGCTTTGGCATTTAGAAAAAGACTCATCATACAATTCTCAATGGTTAGAGATATATACACTGTGATGTGCAAGTGTCGAAGGCTAAGGTAGCTCAGCCTTCCAGCAAGTCAGATAGTCACAAAGGTAGGAGGATTTTGAAGTACTCAGATCTGTGAATTTAATACCAAATTGTAAAAACATTCTCTTTGTATCAGTATTTCAAAGCATTCCTCACAATACGATGAAAGAACTAAGGCCACCTTAGCCCCGAGTTCCAAGGGAGTTCCAGAACTACCACCCAGAGCATGTTAAGGACACCCTAACACACAACAGTGCTGAAAAAGACTCTTAGTGCTAAGGTAATGTCATAAGAATCAGTCCAAATGAACACCTCACAACTGGGAACACATTAAGATTACAAATAAGCAGAAGGCTGACCTTGACAGGTTGTCAGGCTCACAGGAGGCACACAAGGCATGCACATTATGTCAGACATAAGAAGGCTGACTGCTGGCTACAGCTGAGCCTGACTTTTCAAAGAAGCAACTCACAACAAGCGTCAATCGAGTAAGACAGAAGAACACCTAGTCATGAAAGATCTTTTGTTGTTGGTTTTCTTTGGGTATTTTTTTAAAATCTATTGTCCAGGAGAATATTTTTTCTTTAAAGGCTTCAATATTCCTACTTGATTAATTTCTAAATTACACAAAGATTTCTTAAACATCATAAGGCTAGTCTTTACCAATTAAAACACAGGCTTTCTGTTTCAGTAATTGCAATGCCAACCTACAGAATCTGCCTAGTCAGATATCAGACTCAGGCAAAGCAATGGCATTCAAAGATACAGTAAGAATTCCATTATTCCACAGTGACAAAAATTGTAAAAATGCCTGCTCTTCCCTAATCTTTCTACTGTAATAGAGTCTTCATACTTTCAAAAACATACTTTAAAGTAACAGGAGTCACCATACGCTCCTGAAACTGTTCACAAAACTATGCCATAAATGAAATTATTTAAAAAACCCAAAAAACAAAAAAAAACACCCACCAAAAACCCCCCAAGCAAACAAAAAAACAAAGAGAAAACTGAACTACAGGCCTGTACATATCCTAAAATCTTTTAGGAAACATCTTTTAATATTCTTTTACAGGGCAGCCCACTCACGAGACAAGAACTATCAGCTTTATCACAAGCGAAACCTTTAGTCCAAAACATAACAATCAAGGACAGCACCGTAACACCACATCCTACTTAGGGTCAGACTCAAGGAACACCAATACTTAATGTCTAAATTGCAACACCAGCAAAAACCCAATCACCAAACCAAACAAAAACCCGTGCATCCACCTAACATTACCAGACATCTCCATTTAGATCCGAAGTATTAAGTCCCTATAGTTGGGGTTTTTTTGCCTTCATATGTTCTCAGCATTGAGAAACTTCTGCCTAAAGCCCAAGGGCTAAGCTGTAGCACATACGATCCAAGTGCCAACCCCGGCATTCCTAAGAAACCCAACAGTGTCAGATCTATTAGGAAGTAACTTAAAAGGAATACCTGAAAGAAAACAACGCTGTGACAAGAACTGAGTGGTGTACACCTTCTACTTATGATCTGACAGAACACTAATCCTGCAAATACAAAAGCTTGCCTGAAGGCAAAGAATTTCTACCACTTTCTAACTTACCTGTAACATGATTTGTATACCCAAGTAAACTAGCCCGTGCCTAACCCACAGGCTGCAGATCAACATCTCTCCATAGTGGCACAACTTGGGAAAATTGGGAAGAAGTCCTGTCTAGGGCATTTATAGCCAAGATGCTCTCCTGAGTAAGTGGTAGACATTGAATTGAGTGCTTTACTACTGAGAACAGAATGGAATCTAGGTCTTCCACTTCCCAACTCTAACAGCTAAAGTAACCCCAAAAGAATGAGTGCCACCTGCTCCTGTAGACTCCTTTACAAAAGCAAGGTCCTCCCTCGGTTGTCGGAAAGGTGCCTTACCACACAAGGGATCCGGACGCCTCATTGCAGCTTTAAGTAAGGAACTGCATTTCAAATATATCTTTATGTACATTATCATGAAGTTGCTTTCACCAGACAGCCCACTATTCAGTGTATTTTTTCCCCTGGATCATCCACTAAGACACCTACATCTCATACACTTCTCAGCAAAATTAACTACAATTTAAACATTTACAGGAGTCTGTGCTCTTCTTCTGTAGCAACAACACTATTTTTGTGAAATACATAAGCTCTGAAACAGTTGGCTAAAGGAATCACATAAGACTTATTACCCTGTTTTTTCAGAATGCTTCTTCGTACCTGGGAAATACAGCAGATGAAACTGCCCTAATATTACAACAAGAACACATTCTTCATTAGCAGCTGTATTGTCAGGACTGGTGTGAATATGACATAGGCCAAAAACCAAATACCTGTACTTGCACGTGCAATTTAAAACCATCTCAGGACTTACTTGCTGAATCTCAAGATTGCCTGAAACATTATAACCATCTCACACTTGATATTTCTATGGCAAATTTCACTCTCCGGCATAGTGAATACACTCCCTGAGTGTAGGTGACTTAAGTCACTGAAATAAACCAGTTCTGAATGTCCATGGACTCCAACACCAAGTTATGTAATACTTACACAACTAGACCAAATGAAATGAAGACTACAGGTGAAAACATGAAATATATAAAGCATATATACTTACTGAGAGTGTGACAGTCATTTATGGGACTGAGATTACTATTAATGATAAAGACCAAAATCCGGCAAACAGACCAAAGATGCTTCAAATTAACCATAATTGTGACAATTGATTTAACAACAAATCTTCAGCTTAAAAACCTGGGAAAGAACTTTCTGCAGGACCACCAGAGTCACCTAGTGGGACCAAATTGCAACCAGCAAGAAACAAATAAATGGAGGAATCAAAGTTTAAGTTGAATACAAAAATAAGTATATTTGGTTACTATGATTTTCTTTGCAATTTCGTATTCACTGACTGGATAAAAGAATTAAGTTTCAAACTGATTGATACTGCTTGCACCCCTCCTTTTTTTTTCTTTTTTTTAAATGTTGACAATGAAGGCATTTGGAGCAGGGTGGAAAGCAATTTTAAAATACCAACTCTACTTTAGGGATTTGCCACAAGGCGTTAGATGTACAAAGCAATCCATCTAGGATAGAAATACCTGACTGGACTAATATTAATCCAACAGTCATCCATGATTTTGCTAATTCAATCAACTCCCCCAAGGTCTGCAACATTTTTTTAAAGAACTCTTGTTATGACAAAGCCACCAAGTGCTAGCTGTCGATCCCACAGACCAGGCAATGATAATGAGAGATTCTTCAACTGTAAAACAGACATCTTATGTCATTCAACTGTTAGGTTTGGTTGCTCCAGATGATGTTGCCTGTCTGACCCAAAGGAACCCAATCTGTAAAAATTTTCCATCCCCTAAACAGAAATACAAATACTTTAAGAAGTACGAGATGACATATTGAGCAAGTCAGTGAAGGTAACAGCACTTGTCAAAATAATCTAATAGTGGCTAATCTATTGATGTTCCCAGCTGATTTGCTATTTAGGAAATGGAGAAGACTGGCAGCTCCGTATGAATTCATGCCCTCTTGTAAGTAAACCAGGACACTTAACCTTTGCAGGTCTGCAGAGGCGACTGCACAATGTCCTCTGCCTGCTACCCATCACCTAAGAAAACTTCTAATTTCTACCCATGTCTTTCGAAGCATCAAACACAGAAGACTGGCTGGTGAAATATTCAGTCCATAGAGAGATGCGTCTCTTGCATATGTGGCTCATACAATGTCATTCCTTGGTTTGAGACAAACTGATTGCCAGATGTACAATTCTCCTCAACTCACATAGCAGGCAGACTTTCTCATACTAGTTTCAAGCATAAAGCACAGATCACTAGCTGCTGAGATCTTCTGATTGTCTACGAATTTCTCTGACTCCAAAGATCTTAAAATGTGTGTGACTACTATCCTTTTTAGGTGTTTATATTGCATTGCACTCTTGAAATAAATATTTCAGTCTTTTGGGAGCTGCCTAACATCACAGCGACCTGTAATTTAGGTTCTGATAGCTCTTAAATGGACTTTGCTTTAAAAGAGCAGATGAGGTCAGACTCTTCTGACATAAACTCCATAGGAGCCATCACACATCCATTGCAAGTAGAACTGGAAATGCAGTGAGAACATACACCTCAACTAGCAACAGTGAATAGCACCAAGTAATGAAGATGTGCACTCATAGCTCCAATATGATTGTCTTGATCCTTCATAAGCTCAGCTACAGAAATCACTGCAGAGAGAACACGACTCAACCTAGGTCAGTGCTGAAGGAATCTAGGTTGCGCTCTCTCTGATTAAGCTTGGCTGAATTTTCTCAGAGACTTTATGCACTCTACCGTACTGCACATCTCAAAACCTTTCTTCAGGTTCAGTGACCTTCCTGGCTTGAGTTCATTTCTAAATGTCCCTTATCATTTTGTGAACATATCTATGGTAGGTCTCTTCTTCAGATGATCTTCTTTATGCTGGTCTCCAAGACTGCCATTCCACTACAGCTGAAGCCTGTTTGCCTACTCTCAGCATTCCAAATGATTGTGGATGTTCTACAAAGGCTTTTGTAATTTTCTCCATGAGACAAAGTCTGAATTGCACAATACATCATTACCTTTTTGAGGAAAAAGATACGTACAAAGACCCACTTAATATCAAGAAACAGATGAAAATACCTATTGCGTCCATCTTGCAGGAGAATTAGTTTAGTGCAGAACAGACCAAATTTGAAACCTGCATGTGGAGGACCTCTACATAGAAAGGCTGACAGTGTTCTGTCCAGTGGGCCAAGGCAGCATACCAGATTGTATGAGATCAGGAGACTCCTGAAGAGCTTTATCCAGATTAAGAATTAGTAATGCAAAAATAAACCAAGTTCCACCTTGGCTCCCCAGGCAGGAAATAGAGCACTAAAGGAGGGTCTTTGTCACCCTGTCTCTTTCACATGATCTCTGACAACGTAACTAACACTACAATTTTCTGTGGATCAAGCATATAGAAAGAAAACACTATGAAATACAGCCAAAGAAACAACTTCTAACATTTTACTCAAAGATTTACTCATTGCCCCAGTGAACTGAAAAGGAATTCCTCTTGACTTCACCAGATGCAGGATCTTGCTCTATACATAAATCATACTTCAAGATGGCCTACACAAGAATGTACTAAAAGCAAAAAGTTTTAAATGGTTGCTTTGGCATTTCTGTATAAAGCACAATAATTACCATGTTGAAGTAAGACCGGATTTTGACCCCTCTTGCCAAATCCCAAACTATGACATTCCCATCATGTCCAGCAGAGAAGAGAACTCTTGGATCAAATGGATGAGGTTCAAGCACAAACACTTCATCTTCATGTCCCTGAAAATAAGGACAAAGCAGAATGAAAAAGAGTATTGTCTCAAATACTTATCCAAGAATTTAACAAGGTAACACTAGCAGCTGCCACATTAACCTATGAAAATGCCCAGCAAAAACTACTTTGACCACAATTTTTTTTGGTAGCAGTGCGTTACACTCTTTCCTTTCCAGTTGCAATTTCACCTTCCTAAGTAGTATGTCAAGTATGTCCCAATACTTTCACCAGGATTTTAAAGATTAGTGTCCACAACATTTGGTATTTGGGGGTCTTAATATTACACAGATTTTCATTTTTTTCAGCAGAGTATCAGTTAGAAATTTAATTTAAACCCACAAAGAATGAAATATATAACTTAGAGAACATCTTCAAAATTAATGCTATATTTTAAAGCTTTGCATTAAGTATTTCCATCTCTATATCAAGTTACCTAGAGTTACCCATTTTCTCAGTTACAAAAGATGTGTCAGACATTAGTAAACCTGTTGATTTACTTTAGTTAGAAGACTAACTTTTTGTACACCTGGAATGATTAGGTTGCAGAAGTGTCCCTGTTTAGACAGGGCAAATTTATCCAATAATAGTATTTCAAAACATCACATTAAATAACTATTAAAAAACCAACTGTTTCCTTCTCTCCTTCAAGATAGAACTTCAGTTAAAAAAAAACAAAAACAAACAAACAAAAAAAAAAAAAAAAAACCAAAACAAACCCCCAAAAAAACCAAAAAATCCCCAAAACAAAACAAAATGTCCAAAATTAGTTTCAGACATCTTGAACAGCAATGGTTATTTACAACTTAAAGGTTTTATTTTCTAATAAGCAGCTGATAGACATCTCTCTTACACTTCAATTATCTGGACACATTTGTCAAGGTAGTTTTCAGACAGGGAAAAACATATAAGGAGGAATGTTTATAATGTATAACTAAATTTTGCATTCAAGATTGATAAATCAAGATGGTACACCTTACCATGAGAATGTGAATGAGCTGGCCAGTGAAAGAATTCCAAACTTTCAGAGTCATGTTATTAACAGCAGTTATAACAGAGTTGTCATGGCGGTCCCATGCCACCATGGTCACTTTCAGCTTTGTAATTTTATCTTCAACTCCTTGCAAACTTTGTCTAAAACAATAGAGTAAAAATTTTCAACGTAATTCTACTTCACCAAAATAGTTTAACACTACTAACAAGCGAAAACACTTCCGTATTTTGCTCTATTTGTAGCAATATTTCTTCAAGAAACCAGAGAAATTAAAGATGTTTTCTATAATGTAGCACATTAAATTACAAAGAATTGTAGATACTTAAACAATGACTATCGGATCTTCCAGAAAATGCCCTCTGACACATGACCTAACTTATTTAAATTTGATAGCTACAGTATTTGTTGTGACATCTGAAGAACAAAAATCCAAATTAGTCAACCAAGGAACACGAAATTGTCCTGAAGAATATTTGTAATAAGTAGTTCTCAATATGGAGAGAAGTATTCTATACCTTTAAGTGATCTAAATTCTCAGACAATATTTAGCACTACACCACTACCCTGGCATCACTTTACTAATCGTAATAATGGCACTTAATCTTGCATGAAACCCAAACAACAGTAACCTATAATAAATCTACCAGAATACTCAAAAATTACATTTTTGGCAGTGTGATTTAAAGACTAATCATCCTTGAATACTCTAGCACATTTATTTCTATGAAAACATCAACCAAATGCAACAATAGCATGTTACCACAAAGTAGGCAGACAAAACACAGAATCTTCCATATAGTAAGCACAACAACACATTGCACAATAGTACGTATTGTAAAACTCAATAATAGAAAATGTAGTTATAGCCAAATTCCCTTCTAGAATCAATGCAGAACTCAGGAGGCTTTATAAGCTGAATTCACTCTTTTCTTTCAGTGCAGCGATTTCATTTTCTTTGATAAAACTGTTCTTGTGCAGAAAAGATCAGATTTGAAAACGCACTTATTCCTCTAGACACAAGGATAAAACAGAATTCTACTACAGGTGCTTTACTGAAACGAGCAGTTCTGTTTCTTGGATAAGTTCAGCATTTATGGCCACAATGAAGAAGAATCCATCCCTCTTTTGCCCAGAATGGGTTAAAATTGAGAATTTGTACTAAGAGTAACTCAGTTTGTTATCAAAGTACCAGTGTTTTATACATTCTTCTCCAACAGTTCGACACCTATGTTTTGTTGCATCTGTCCATAATTGAAAAGATACTGTCTGATCTCAACATCTAACTAAATTACAGCTTATTTAGCCTTCTCTTCCATCCCTCTCTTCATCTTTCAGATATCTTTCCACAGATTACTCCTGAAACAGTTACATTTTTTTTCTACTAAATCTCCTTCAAAACACTCAGTATGAACAGTAAGGGGAAAAAGATTTATCCCTTAAACCTGTTATAAATCTTTTAATTTACATCAACTGGAAAACATCTCCATGCCAAAATAAAAAGGTGCAAGCCACAATTCCTACTGAGTCATTCTCCATCTTCAAGCCTCTTTCGTTTTTTGTTCTAGTGTACAGAAGATTCCCACACCTACAAACTCTTGTAAACTCTCAGATTGTTTTAACAAATTACAGAGCCAGCAACTTCTTTGCTCTGGCATGTTGCACGGAAAGGACACAATACTTCTTTTCTTTCTGGGCATGCAGGTTCCACAGTAACTGTAAATATTACTAAAATGTAATCAGTCTCAAGAAGACATCTAACCTGGTTTTCTTGCTCCAGAAATAAATGTCTATGTAAAAAGCCATATAAATTTGACCTTCAATAGTTTTGATTACCTTTTATTATTTTAATCTAATCAAAATACTAGTGGCACTATTACCAGGACAAGCTAATTTTCACAGCTGAATATGTAGTCAAATATTTATTTTTATTGGATTTCAAGAGCTAGATAAGCATACTGTGCATTTAAGCAATAATAATTTAAGCCTCTCCTTTTTCTTTTCCCTCACTCTCTTTTCTAAAATTTTTTTAGTAAGTCAGCAAATTACATCAAAGGCCCTCAAGAATCTATGTGATAGCAGAACATTTTACATCACTTACCCTGCTGGGCGAGTAGCCATATCTAACAAAATGCTTTTCCATTCCCTCCGTTTAAATTGCCAGATTCGTGCTGTTCCATCACGGCTTCCACTCACAAATCTAACAAAAGCAGGAAAAAGTTACTCAAAGGCAGATCTGTACAGAAAAGACACCTGAAAATTAAAGTCCCAGAATTTAGAACTCAAAAATGGAAGCTTATGAATAAGAAGTCCAAACAGTGTCAGAATGCTGTACAAGTGGTTTGAGGTTAAAAACACTTCCCATATCGGCAAAAAAATTGAAGGCCTCCAAAATGAAGGCCTCCTACTTTCCCCTCCTAAGCACCTTCCAAACTAACAGTTCCATGACCTTTGGTGCACCTTGATGAGTTATGACACTGCACTGGCACAGGGACACCATAACCCAATGAACATTCCAAGGAGTTGACCCTATCACACCAGGTCAAGAGCAGAGCTGTGCCAGCAGAAGTACAGACATTATTTAAAACAAAACCTATTCCCAATAAGTTAGCACTGTCTACTAAGTACTGATACTTATAGGAAGAAGGGTTTCCCAGCTTGAGTTTCTCTCCCACTCTTTTCTTTCCCCTTTTAGAGGTTCAGGGGTAGGAAGAGGAGAAAGAGGTGGGTGAAGCTTGGTTTACAACTATTTGTATCATGACAAAAGTGTACATTAGAACATCAAATAAGTGAAAGTGTCAGATACTTCATAATAAACCAAACTGTTTTCTTTAGCATCCTTCACATCCAACATCCAGAACTTAAAGCGAAACATTAAAAAAAGCATTAGGCTAGCTAAACAAAACATTGTTAGATCTAGTTAGATAATTTTTTCTATATCCAGCAGTCACTTGAGGGAAAAAAGGTTTACACTTTAAAACATATCTAAAAGTACATGTATTTGATATGTGAATATATATATACACACGTTTCTTAGGAAGAACTTTCAAGTATTTTTATAATTTTAGCAAATTCAAAATACTTCAAGCATTACAATGAAAACAACTGTGAAACTAAGGAGTACCATTAAAAAGAAACAGGAGACCCCAATAGTTATAGATGATTTTACTGGATGAAACTCAAAACAAAGCTCTTCATTTTAATTACTACCTCTGAGAAACTGGTATCTGCAAATGCCTACAAGGTCAAAAAGCTAGCTCTGAATAGTGTGCTTACCTGCTACTACTATTAGAAAACTGAATGCTGTCAACTTTGTCCTATATAAAAAGAGAGCAGAAAAAGAAAAAATAAATCAAATTTCTCCAATTAACCCCTTCTATTCAAATTATTATTCAAGTACATATGTAATTTTAAAGAATGTATTTACAGTATGAAACTCCAACTCTGATATCTTCTCTGGCTGACCTGATCCAAAGAAATAAACCCTAATGATGTGATCTGTACTCCCAGTGGCCAAAAACATTCCACCTGAGAAAAACAAACAGATAAGACTTTTTAAAAAAGGGCAATCTACTGTTACTACAGTATTTTCAAAGGGATGTAACATCAAATATTTCAATTTATTCTCTGAAATTTATTTCAACTACACCTGAAACTGACCTTTAAGTCAAAAAAAGATTTAGAAACTCTGAAGTTTAACTGGAGTTGAATTATCCCACATTTGCTGTCAGTAAATATGCACCAACAGACGTATCTGAAAGATTAGTTAACTAGAGTAATTTCCTTGCAACTAAGCCCTTAGAAGCCTCCTTCTTAATAAAAATCAAATGGAACTAGAACTCCAGTACATTTTGATATTTTATCCAATTGTTTATGTAGCATTCTTCAATTGCCAGCTCTATAATCAATGTAACCCAGACCGTGAGAACTCTGTAATCAGCACCTTCTTGTACAAATCCCCATATATTACACCTCAGATAAAGCAAACTCTCCTAATTATTCTGAGAAAAAGGTATATATCTATCCTGTTCTGAAAAGACTTGCAGTCACAAGAGACTTACTTACAACATTTCATGTTTAACTGTTTCTAAGAATTTCTGTAGCAGCAAGTATCAATGCATAAATTCTAAATTTCTGTTTAAAATACTTGGGATGTTTTATAGCCACTTTAACGCAAATCCATCTTATTAAAAAGACATATGCTACAGTAACTGTACTGTACTTCTTTTACTTATCAAATAACTTCTTATAATGATACAAGGAGAGGAGGAAAAAAAAAAA
>VZRR01002039.1:0-49462 GCA_013398015.1 Oreocharis arfaki | reverse complement strand
AGAGGAGAGGAGAGGAGAGGAGAGGAGAGGAGATCACTTGCTGATGAATTAATGCATCTGAATTTTGCATTAACTGGGGCTTAAGGAAGAAAGAGTGAGATTCAGCTCACCTAATGCAAATATATAAGTTATCAGCTGAGCCGATGATACCCACCTAAAGTGAAATACATACTGATATGGTAAAAAACACCTCTTCCTCAAGAAAATACGTAAAATAAGGCAGATGAATCTCCAAAGTGTCTATTTCTCATCATTGACTATAACATGAACTTTGGCAACCAGAACTCCAGGGGATGCCTCCACTTCATAAACATCAAAATAAGGGGAATTAATTTCACCTGAAGTGCTGCAGCTACATCGGAAGACTAACTAGACAGTGCTGTATTTCTGAAGAGCAGTGCGATAACAATCGATAACCAAAGACCAGAACACTGACCTTAAACCAGAGCTGTAAACATGCTGTTAAACTAAAACCCAGCTCTTGGTTCGCTTTGACTAACAAGGTCTTGTAAGTGGCGAGTCTTTTAACCAGGGTGGGTTATGAGAGTGAGACTGGGAATTTTGAAACAAATTGTAACATTTATTGATTTGAAAATTACCACTGAAACTGTATTTTGGGGCTGTCATCCTCCTATTTAAGTTGTGCGCAACCAAGGAGCTTAAATGATACCATATGAAGCACATGTATAAAAAACCCCACTGGTAACAAAACCAGAAGAAGAGGGCAGTACAGACCAGAACAAAGAGCACAAAACAAACCAAAAATCCAGCAGCAGCTCCAACTGAGTTATGAATGTTATGAGGTTACATATGGTGAATGTGGTTATAATACTGATGGAAATTAACTTCTATTTTAAAAATGAGGACATCAGAGTGATTAAAATGGAGTTAAATTTCAGAACTGGAGCAATGAGGAAAAATTGGGAACTCATACCACAGAAAAAAACCAATTTTAGTGAAGCTCTTTTCTTTAAAATAATGGAGTATTAGAAATTTAAACTACTTAAAGAATAATAGTTCAGCCAATCAAAGATCAATTTATAATGACAATATTTGATATAAACGCATAGTTACTATTATAAATAGCTAAATACTCTTTTGGCAAATTTTTCATAGATGCCTCCGTATTTTCTACAATTCTGGATGAGTTAAATTAATGTCTTCCTAAGAGTCAGACAGTGAACATCTGGTTTGCACCACTAAGATCTGAAGTGTGTGTTTGAATGTGTACAAAGTAACTTCATTGCTGACCTCCCCCTTCATTGCTTGTCTTCTCTCTCTGCTTTGAGACCAAAAGAAGAGAAAAGAAAAGAAGGAAAAAAAAAAAAAAAAAAAAAGATCACATGCCCTGTGATCTCTACATTTCACAGAGAACAGAGAACAAGACATCAGCTTCTCACAGGTTTCCTCTGAAAAAACATTCTAATAGAAGCATCAAGGAGGAAAAATGAGACAGTCATGAAATTAGTCATAGCTTTGTATTTTCCATCCCCCAAAGATGTCAAATTTGAACTGTATTTTCCAGCTGAAAATTTGTTTCAGAGAGTTAAAAAATCTTATCTGAACTGAGATAGTTTCTTTCTCCCAGACTCTCCAGCTATATCCAGCTCAGTTGGTCTGAGAGGTTCCCAGGCTGGCTGGGCTGTATCCTAGTAGACGCCCCTTTGCTTCAGATGTTTATCTGCTTTATCAGGAGGAGAGTCTGTGAACTTAGCGCCCAGACGAAAAAGCTTCCAGATCTCAGAAACTTTAGGTGTGGCAGACAATAAAAATAAGGAAGAGAAATAAAATCAGAAGACAGAATTTTAAATGAACACTGGCAAAGAGATTTTGCTGGTGGCATATATGGCACTTATTTTTATATATGCATGTATATCTCATATACTTTACATTGTTGATTGTGAATTCAATTTATGTATATAGTCATTTGGACAAATCACAACTGACTTGCAGGCATAACTTTTTCCCCAGTCTGGTCTAGGACTGGACTCTTTATCCAGGCAGCTGTATTGAAAATGCTATCTTCCTAACAGAGTGTTAACTCAGCCAGGGGACACAGCTTCAGAGAATTAGAGGAATGGAACACAAAATCCCAATGTCCCGACACCACTTATTATCTCATTTATTATTCTATGAGGAACTAACTGAAGAAAATGGAAGGGAAAACTGCCTGCATTTTGCTTTTCTGTCTGCTTTGGCTGCTCCATGGTAGGTCAGGCTCAAGGTTGTGACAGTGTGAATACTGAGATCCGTTCTCCAAATGTGAGTTGCATGTAAAATGTCACAATTCCTTCTGTAGAACTTACGATCATCTCTTGAATCCCAAACCCACCTTTCTATCTCTCTGGGCCAAGGATTTCAAATGGGCAACCAAGCTGCCTCTGATGTGGAGTGCCTAGTCCCAAGCATGAGAAATCCTTGCCTTGAAGGTGACAGCCAGGCTTTCCCCATGGACAATGTGTCTGTCCAGGTGCTCAATGCTTGTGGCATCTGAAATTAGCATTCCCTGCGGGGACTTCCACACATTCCTGCGACCAGCAGTCAGCTGCATGAATAAAGCAACCTCCCCATCTGCCTGCTTGGAGTTAAGTGCCATTTAGATAATTGTATTGGAGAAGAAAGGGCATTTCTAAGGACAACCCTGAAATAGCACTTCATTTTTTTCAACAGTGTTTATTCATAATTGATTTCTTTGCCAATATTAGTACATAAAATCCAGCAGATAAACAGCTTTGCTTTGGCTTTCAGTTCTGTGGAGATACATAGGTTTCCAATTCATCTGCCTCGAATATTAGAATATTATTCTAAATCTGCGTCCTGGTACACACAGTTGTCAGTCTGGCCTCTTCTGCCACATCCATAGGGTGATCAGCTAAGCCCATGGGAATATGCAGCAGAAGAGTGAAGGGGAAAAAAAGGTTGTTTCTGAGCAAGAGGATATCTTTCTTCTGAAGGAGTCCCACTGCAGCCTGGAAAAGTAAGGCACATCTCTGGCCTGGAGACCACCAGATACCAAAAAAATAATGTGTCAAAATGAACACCCTTGTTTGCCTCCTCTTCTGACCTGGCAACAACACGGACTTTTAGAGGCAAAAAGCTATCAGATAATTAGCTATCTGCCAATCCATGGGCATGAGTGCCACTGCTGTCCTTCTCAGTGATCCTGTCTCAGGAGCTGGCTCAACTCCTGGTGCAATGAGATAAGCAAAGCAGAACTGGGGCTTTTTGCAACCAACAAACATACTGGTATTAACCAGTCCGTAAACAGATGGCTTATAGCAGATCCACCCAGGTGAGCAACATAAGCCTTTAACAAGACCAAAAGTCCAGTAGGGAAACAAACATGATACCACAGCTTCCTCACAGTCCAACACCCAAGTGATATTTCCCCTCCCTTCCAAAATATATTCTTTCAAAGTGAAGGTTGGAGGAAACCTCCAATCCTTGTAGGTGACAGATTGAGGATCTGGCAGAACTTTCCTTAGTGTGGGTGAAGTCCTGTACCTGGCAGTTTTCTTGTTATCACTGCTGTTTGTTTTTGCTTTGTGAAATAAAGCTGATCTTTCCTCCAAAGCATCAGCCTCTAATGGCATTTATCTGCAGTTGCTGATGTTAAACTGACAGCTCACTCCACAAGCCTCTTCAAGACAGGAATGTGAAGGGAGTAGATTACCTTCACTGATTTAGGACTATTTTCTCATGACTAGCCTAACCTTTCTGTCTCCAGTATCTGAGTATTGTTAATTTCTTCTTTAACTCAGTTTGAATCCTAGGAATTTCTACAGGCTTCACTGCTTGGGACATTTTAGCTAAGAATTACCAATTTTTTTCTGTCCCTGTATGAAGTAATATTGTCCCCATATGAAGTTGCTTAAATACATACAAGCAGAGGCTGCAGTTATTTTGAAGTTGTCCCATTCACCTCTGTGGGTTTTGGATTAAAAAAATACCCCTCAAAAATTTATCAAACTCTCAGGATCCACAGTTTTTCAGGCAACAAGCACCTATGTTTGAGTTCACAGCCACTCCCTCTTCTCACATAACAGTGATGTGATTTTGATTGTCATAGTCACAGTAAATGTCTAGGAGAACTTCTTGAATCTTTAGCATGTGGGTTTTTGCAGGACACAGCTCCCTGCACTTTGGTGAGGAGGGGAGTCTTTACGTTGTGTTAATCCTTCAGCCACCTAAAAATATTATCAGATATTTAGGACCTGGTTAAACACGCATTCCCTTTGACAATCACTGTGAGGGGAAAAAGTCACATACTTTTCCCCTATTCAACCTATCTAATAAAGCTGGCTGGTGTTATTTTGATCATATGTCCCACCTATTCTGTTCCCTGTGTGCCCTTGCACAGCAAATTGTGATGCTGAAAGGGGTCTGTTGGTTTGGACTCCCTTCAGATTTCTTACCATTATTCTTGTTGTCTTGGTTTAGAGGGCAATCTTCTTTCCCAAAAAACAAATGATGCAACAATTACCATCAAGCTTTGTGCTGGTACAAAAGTGCTGTATGCCACATCAGATCATTTCCTTTCACTTGCAGTAAATATGCTGTCCTAAAATAAGCTTGAGTGCTCCTCTAGCTCAAAGAGGACGCTCTGTTTCATTACCTCCATGGCAGCACCTTTTCTGTGTATGGAGAAGTCTAAGGTAGAAGAATACCACACTAAATAGAAAGTAATTCCAAATTCTAAACAAAGATGATGTAAAGAAGATGTCTCATATTTCTCTATAGATTTGCAGGATAAGCTCCTGGTATGTCAGCACACAAAGGGGGGTAGCAAAGAGCACTTGGACCTACAAGCAAAATTCCTGTTAATTCCAATGTTTCCCCAAAGGACTGAGTAGGTCTCTAGGAAACAAACACCAATAAACCAGACAGACAGCATCACCTTTTACTCATTTCTCCCAAGAACTAACCCTGATGTGTACATGCTGCAAAAACTGCAGCGCTTTTCAGCTGTGGCCAACAGAGCTGCCATCAGCTTCTCCGTTTTTGTCACAGACTTAAAATTGCTCATCTCATCGATGAACATTTGTGTGCAATCACTAACATGTTCTCCAAAGAGTGCAGACTGTGAATCAGTAGACAGTTTGACAAGAAGCCCAGCCCATCAAAACTGCCAAGTCTAGAGCATGACCCACCAATACATTATCTTCTTTGATACTTTTTCTCCAATTAATCTTAAATTCTATCATCCAGTTTTTATAAATCCATTTTATAAATCCATTCTTTATAAATAGGACACTTATGCATGTCTTATAATATTTCGCCAGGGATGAAGAACTATTTCTTTTCTTACACTTGTTGGGTCCATCAGGACAGGCTAACCACACCAGGATGAGTTTATTGAAGCCTAGTTCAAGAAACCATGTAAGGGTTTGAACTGACTAGGAATGCAACTTACTAATACATGTCTGAGAAAGGAGGATCTGGTACTATGAGCACAGGAGCTTCCATGTGAGTGCTCCTGTTCTCCTGGGGCACAGCAACCAGCCTCTCTTTGCCATACTGTACTCACAGGATGTAAAATTTTCTCTGTAACACACTTGTGCTGGAAGGGTGACCATGTGAGTCATCAGAAGGGGATGAGATGAGGTGATGACACACACAATTTGATATGCAGGGAAATAACCACAAAATCACATTTTACTTTGTGCCATCATAGCTGTGAACATGAACAGGACATGAGGTCTTATAGCACCTGTCTGTGTGTATCAATGCACTCCTAAATAAATGTTTACTACAGACTGTACTGAAGAAAATTGTGCCAGAGAGGTACTCAAGCCTTCAAATCTGGCTTGCCCATCCTTGTTCATTTTCCCCTACCCCTCTGGCTCTGTTGAGGTTTGAAGTTGATCCAGGAGAAGAACCAGTCATGCAGTCTTCCAACAGTGGTTCAGAAAGCTTTGTACCTTCAAACACCCCCAAATGGCCTGATCTACCACCCATAACATTTGAAACCTTTGTGTTTTCACCTCACTGCCACACTCTGCTGGTGGGATCAGCACAGCCTGAATGGAAACACACACAGAATCATAGAATCATCTAGGTTAGAAAAGACACTTATGATCTTCCAGTCCCACCGTAAAAACAACAAGTTGGGTTGGAAGAGACCTTCACAGCCATCCGATTCCATTCCCTGCCTTGGACAGGGACACCTCCCACTAGACCAGGTTGCTCCAAGAACTGTCCAACCAGCCCTTGGACAGTGCCAGAGATGGGGCAGCCACAGCTTCTCTGGACAACCTGTGCCAGGACCTCAACATCCTCACAGCCGAGAATTTCTGCCCAATATCCCATCTAGCCCTACCCTCTGGCAATTTGAAGCCATTCCTCCTTGTCCTGTCCCTTCAGGCCCTTGTCCAAAGTCTCTCTCCAGCTCTCTTGGAGCCCCTTTAGGCACTGGAAAGGGCTCTGAAGCCTTCCTAAAGACTTCTCTCCCCCAGGCTAAACACCCTCAGCTCTCCCAGCCTGTCTCCAGAACAGAGGGCCTCCAGTCCTTGGAGCATTTCTGTGGCCTCCTCTGGACTCACTCCCGTAGCTCCACGTCCTTCTGATGTTGGGCACCCCAGAGATGGAGTCAGCTCTGCAGGTGGGGTCTCACTGAGTGGGACAGAGGAGCAGAATCCCCTCCCTCGTGTTGCTGGTCACGCTGCTTTTGATGCAGCCCAGGATATGTTTGACTTTCTGGGCTTATTAGGACTTGAAGACACAGAGTTCAGAGCAGAGTCAAGGCTGGGCAGGTTCAAAGCAAATCATTGACTCTAGAGAGTGATAGCCATATACCATGAATACCAGCCTTAGTCCTGGTCTCAGCCACTGCTCCTCTGGCTTAGTGGCATAGAAAGTATACATGCTCTATTAGTAAGAGACAGAGCCTAAAATGACGTGCTTGTAACATGGAAAGCACAGCTCACTGCCTATATTTAGGTAGAATGAATCCAGGCCCTCCTAAAATGCTTACAGTGCCTTTTATTTGTGGCTTTAACCGGAAGATAGCAATTACACACATCCCAGATGGAGAAAGATGTTTAAAAGGAGACTTGGTTATACCAGGAACCCTGTTGCTTGCTTTTTCTGTTTGGCTGTTTCTTCACTTCTCCTACAGAAGCAGCAGGAAATCTTTAGGGACTGGCTTTCCCTCCTCCCCTGATTCCAAGAAACTGACCTCTTTGATCTCTTTTAGTAACAAAACCTGGGCCTGCCCTCTTTCCAGCGGAAGCAAGTGAGAAACTCAAAGGTTCACATCCTTATCTGGGTATAAATTGGCAGAACATCTGGACTTCAAAGAAATTCCCCTGATTTACACTTCTTGCAGACCACAGTCCTCTAGGCCTTCACGGTACTTGGGAGCCTGTTCTGCTGACCTTGGTCAGCAAATTACTTAATTAGAAACAGTCATAAAATAATCTTTAGTCTAATGTTTATTTCTCCAAGCTGATGGGGTTACACTGCTTGTTGCTGCACTGCATCATGCTAGAGGAGGCTACAGCAAGGCTGTTCTGCCTTGTTGGTGGATTTCAGTGTCCATGCTGCTGGGATGTGTTTGCTCACAAGAAAAAGTGAAGTTTATTGTTTAGATGGGAAGCAAAAAGCCAAACCATTGCAGAACTTCACAGTGGAAAACTAAGGTGAGCAGTTTCTTCTTTTCTGCCTTTCTGCCTTCCTGCCTTCCTGCCTCCTTTTCAATGACCAAGTTTTACCTTGAATCTAAGATTTCAAGTGAAAGAAACCCATGGTTTCCTCCAGACTGAGGTTATGCAGGTGATTTCTGCTGTCAGAGTAAGTCTGGGCTCATTTTACAGCTTTTCCCTTAGCTGGACCCTTTACTGAGACTTTGTCTGATCAGTTGGTTTTCATTGTACTGTCTTGGAGCCCTCTGGAACACATTGACTACTAGGTTCATAAAGAAGGGTCTGGCACACAGATCCTTCTGCCACACATAGATGCCAACTCACACAATCCCACTGCCCTAAGAACCAGCCCCAAAGCCCATGCTAGCCATGCTGTACTGCTCACTTACAGTAAAAGGTGTATTCCCACCCCCCAGCTTGGAGGGGCTGCGCCGTGAAGTCCTTGGAATGAATTCTGGGGTCTCAGTTCCTCAGGCAAGTCTATTTCGTAGCTCTCCAGGAGAAATGATTTGCAGAGGACTCCTTCCTATGACCATTGACTTTAACTGCCCAGGACCAAGGCCAAGTCTTCCAAGCATCTCATCAAAAGCTCAGCTTTCTATTCTCAATTCACTGTCCCAGGAGCAGCCCCACAGCTCTCTGTGCTCTTCATCACCACTGAAGATGGGAATGACAAGAGGATGGTCTCCTTAGTGCGTGCCATTTCAACTTTTATCTTTTTTCTCCTCAAAAACTGTGTTTATGCTCTTAAATCCCAATTTCTACCATGAAGGCATGCCTTCAATCTCCTTATTGAGCATTGGAGGAGAAAGTCTTGGTTCATTCTTCCCTCTAAGAACAATATCTTGTCAGTTTGTAAGAAATAATGGCATTATTGACACACGCTTTTACATTTATTTTAGATGAGCCACTTAAAAACACGGTTTCAGATGTAGCTCTGCTAGGGATGGGTTCTCAAATGTTGAAGCTATTCTTTCAGGAAGGTCATGCTGTCATAACAAACAATTCACCAAAATAGAAGCAATACCCTGGGAATCTGAACATCAGAGTGGAAAGTCAGCTTCCTGGCTGATATTTGTAAAGTGCTTTGAAGATGTGAAGAATGACACTGCTGCTAAGATGTATTTGTTCCGTTTTTTTGTACTATGATGATGCTGAGCTTAAGGTTTTTTTTCAGTGTGTAATACAACATCTGAGCATCTACTCCACACTTGGGGATTTTATAAAAAAGAACACAAATCAACCCCCTCCAACACTTCCCCCACTTATATAAGAATATCTCTCCTATCAGCAGAAACATAAACAGTTCTGATTTATGTACAGATTTTTCCATAGTTCTCACCACTGTGGTATCTGAATGACTCTACAAATATTTAATAGCTACAATAATGTGAAAGAGTGAAGTACTGTTGTTTATATTTTGCCCAGAGGGAACTGAAGCACAGAATTAATCAAGCAACACAAAGTGAAATGGAAGATTAGATACTGAATGCTGATCTATTGAATCCCAGTTTATTGTTTGTTCTATGGATTATGCCTGTTAGATTTAAAAAAAAAAAAAAAAAAAAAGGGCTTCATCCAGAAACCATTTAGTGTAGTTTTTTGGCCTGAGTTGTACAACCCAGATAAGATTATCTCAAAGGTTCCAGATAGCTCCAAAGTCTTGGAAATTATGAACTTTCTCTAATTGCTTTGCATTTGGGTGTAAATCATTCTGACCGTGTACAGTCCCCCAAAAGAAGGCTTTTGGGAGTTGTGAGTGCATGTGTCTATTCCATGTCTCAGCTGTGTCATGGTCCCATCAGATGGGCAGGAGAGACATCTTCCAAATGCTCATCTGAGAATGGGGTAAGACAGAGAACATTATAGATGACTCCACAGCAAGAAAAATGTGAGTTAGAGCTCACCAGCTTTACAGACACCGAAAGAATCAACCAAGAGCTGCAGCTCACTAGGAAACTGGGCTTTATAATTTCTTGTGTTTGTAGTACTCCTGGCATTTCAAAAAGTGAGATGCACCTCTTACACTGCGAATGGTTTCTCCTCTGGAGAAGTGATTATCACATTATTAATTTTTAGCACCAGTGGAGTGTGATAGCAGAGTCTGGCTGCAGATGAGACACCATCTGATCTTCAGTTGTGACTCAGCCCTATTAGTCATCCAGAAGGCAGATTTGGGCTGGTTTATGTTCCTCACCTGTGATATGACCTCCAGCTACTCTGAAACAGTCCTCTCACAGCAAAAGCTCTGCTTTCCTTGGCTTGTATATCTCAAATAATCCAGCTGTCTATTAGACTTCATATTAGGATGAGGGCAGTCATGCCCTGGTATCTACTGAGGTTCATGAGAAGGCCTCTGAGGGGATGGGTGGGTCAGTGCTCCCCAAGTCCTAACACAACCCATGCCACTACTCTGGGTGACTGCTACCCTACAAAGTTCAAAGAGTAGCCCTGGTGCATAAAAGTGTTATCAGACCCTTGACATGACTGCACTTCGGCAGTTTAAGGTGATTCAAGTCAAGCTTCATATTGATGAAGTGGTTCCTGTGATTATGGTGAATAAAGATTTTTCTCCCAAACTCAGTTGGAAGGGAGCTATCCATACCATACACACCAAAGAGAGGATGGGAATGATATATTTCCCTGGATACCTGGAAATAAGCTTCAGGCCAAATCCCCAAAATCATTCCTTTTTGCTTTAGACCCTTTAGCTAGAAAAAGACTAACAATAAATTAACTTGTCAAGATACCTTGAACGAGCTTTACCAGCTCTATTTAGGTAGTAGGGGATTTTATGAAGAACAGAGGTGGAAGCAGATATCTTTACCAGTGTTGCCCTTGTTTGCTGTCTGTTAACACGGGGGCTGTTTTCAGAAGCACTCGTGTTTTCACCTGTTATTCACTCTCTGTGAAGGAGATTAGGCTGACCATAAGTTGGTATCTCTTAACAAGGTGCTCCCAGCTGTTACACATAGGAGCACGGATGAGATGAGAAATAGTTTTATATGACTGGGTGTTGCTTTTTTTTTCTTGTTTCCTTTTCTGTGACTTTTGAGACATTTAGGAAGACTAAAACAAGATACTTCTTTTGTTTTAATCCTACCTAGCAGGAAGACCATTTCCATGCTCTGTAAGTCAGACCTGGTAGGAGGTCCTTAAATGCTGGAGCAACCCATGCAAAGTGTTTATTTCCACACTTAGGAAATGGTTATAACTGAACTCTTTCCAGAGACGCAATTAAGAAATTATCTGCCTCCCTGCCTGCCAGTAAGAGCTTTCTTTGTGACTCACCTGGAAGGCTGCTATTCATTGTGGTAATAAAGGAGGTGAAATTTCTTCTAATGCATGATAAGAATAGGTTGATTGTCCAGAGAAATTGTGGCTCCCCCATCCCTGGAAGTGTTCAAGGCCAGGTTGGATGGGGCTTGGAGAAACATGATCTGGTGAAGGTGTCCCTGCCCATGGTAGGGGGATTGGAACAAGATGATTTTTAAGGTCCCTTGCAACCTGAACCTTTCTCTGATTCTATAGTTAAGTCCTGAGCAGGACAGAAAAGTATGATTCGTTACTTTGCTGTGGAATTGCCTTTGTTCCAGAACCAGCTTAGCAAGCCAGATGATGCAAGCAGAGAGGAGTTTGCTCACACTCCCCTACTCCAAAGAGTCACTGCTGACCAATTCCAGAAGCAGGAAAATGCAGTAGAGAGACTGGCAGGTATCACATAAGCTGGTATTTCTAGTAACTAAAGGAAATTGCCAAAACCATGAGCTGTATTCCATTACACATCAAATTCTGTAAACGGAGAGGCTGAGGGATAAAAGACAAAGGCAGTAAAGACCATGTTATGTAGATTAACATAAACAACCCTTTTCTTCTCAAAGAGAAGGTCTTTCTGAAACACCCTTTAGCACTCAGTAAAGAAATGTTGTGGTCATACAAAATGAGTTCTACGAAAATGTCAACTGAACACTCAGTTATGGGTAAAAAACATTCAGGAAAAGCTATTATGGGGAAGTCATTACTTGAGAAGGGGTAGAGAACTACAGGACAATGTCACTTAAGAAACCATAGAGTATACAACACTTGAAAGGTCTTTTCCTCTCTGCGCTTTACTCTGCATCAAAGATATAGCAGATTTAGAAAAGATTTCAAAGGATCGGAATGAAGAATGATATTTTCAGAAACGTGTGAACAGACTATGACTGTCCAGCCTCATAAGAGATTACATGAGACAGACACAATAAATATCTCTACAAAACAGGTACTCCAGGTCATAGAGAATAATTACACATTGTTTCTAGTTGTCCTGGGTTGCAGTATATTCTATTACCATCTTCATGAGCTGTGAAACCAGGTGGGGCAGTGTTACTTTGCCTCCTCCCTCCGGACTATGTTCTGTTAATGGGAGCATTTGTGCCTTGCCAAAGGACTCATAAATAATGGGCTCTGGACTATCTCCTGTTAATGGGCCCATCGGTGCCTCACCACCCCATTGTGAGATGCTCCGCCTGGGAGGAGGCACTGAACATTTCCCACTTGGATATAATCAGAGGTTTTTCAGGCACAAGGTAGCTTTTCTCCGCTGGACTTCCAGAGGACGAGGAGCTACATCACTGGACCTTCAGGCGAGGACCAGACCCTTCTTCCACAGGACCACTGTTTTCATCGGAGCTGTTGCACCCGCCCTGCTCACCGGGAGCCACCAGCGCTGCTGCCGGCTGTGATCAACACTGCTCCAGGAGGGGAAGCTGCCTGGCAGCCGAGAAGGCTGCACTGGGTGACTGTGCTGTTATAACTGCCATAGTCATTGTGGTTTATTGTTATGTTTTGTTTTATATATATATAAATTAGTAAAGAACTGTTATTCCTATTTCTCATATCCTTGCCTGAAAGCCCCTTAATTTCAAAATTATAATAACCGGGGGGGAAGGGGGTTGCATTTCCCATTTCAAAGAGGGTTTCTGCCTCACTTAAACAGACGCCTGTCTTTCAAACCGAGACACTAGTAAAGTCAGAATCTTATAAGCCTACTGCCCAAATGATTTTATTGGGCAGTAGGCTTATAAAAGAGTCAAGATTCTGACTTCTCATGAAGTCTGGAGTCCAGTTATGGACATCCTTGTCAGCAGGTATTATGAATAAGGAGCATTTATACCGATCCTAAAGACCACTGTTTAAGGGAAGAAATATTCATAAGAGTATTCTGATATTCATATTCATACACAAATGTATAACCTGGGGCTTCACAAGTCCCTAAGCCACAACTCTGTAGGCACAGAGGAGTTATTGGGGCAGCATCACTACCCACTGCTGTTGTTCGTATGCTTCTTTCCCACCCTTCCACCCCAGAAGGAATGGGGAAAGGGAACAGACCTGGTCCGATTCAACACAGTCATCCTTATGCCCTTAACCTGCTCGTAAAAGAGCTTGGAAAGGTCTCCAGCCACCTTCAAGTCAGCAGAATCACTTGCTCAGTGACCCCAACCCTTGCTTTCTTTTAGCATGCCAAGCCCTTGCAAAATCAACTACTTCCCAGGAGGGTGGGAGACCTGGGGGAACCCAAGGCAGCCCTTCAGTAATGTTGGCACGAGGGGCTTATATCTCTGCAAGCAAGAGAGACCAGGGCAGGTTTTTGTCTTTGTTGTAGGGGAGCAAAGTCTCAGAGCTAGTTAACCAGTCTGGCCAAAAGCTTTGCAAGGTGAGACAGTGAAGGAAGGAGTTGGATGCCAGTTTCCCAAGTTTTGATCCCATGCCTTTTTTCCTGCAGGTCTATGACACATTTGTGATGCTCTGCAAGTAATTAATATCAATTCTACACTAAAATAAAACCAGCAGTGGCTGAACAATGAGGATTCAGCCAGGAAATGCCTATTCATTGACCTTTCAATCCACTTGCATGTAAAACCTAGAGCAGACAGCAAAACAAATTCAGCTTCAATCCCTCTTACTCTGCGTCATCACTGGCCATTGTCCTCTTGCTCTGAGTTAATACTCATCTCTGCTACCCGGGAGATTTCTGGCTGTTTACATATCGAAATATTCTCCCTTTTATGCCTTGTGGTGGCTTAATGTCTCACTCCCTCTTGGCTTCCCTTCATTTCTGGTTCAAAATTTCTCTGTATGGGACCATTTCAAATAAGAAACAGCTCTGACCAAGGCAACTGCTGCCTTGTCAGCTTTCATTCCTTATAGATGATGACTAACACTTCAGCTTATGATTGTGGTGGATTTTTGTTCTCTACCCTAGTGCTTGAAATACTGATATGGAAGTTTTAGTCTACAAAGTTCTCAACATATTGGTCGCATTAGGACCTCATCTGTGACTGATGCCGTGTCTGGAAATGGCTCTTTTCCCAACCACCCAGTTTAATTCATGTTGTTGACTTCTGTTAACATGTCCTTGGTTTACCATGAGCAAATGACTGGGATCAGCATCACACCCTCCACTCTTTTTGTGGGAACAGGCTACTCTCTGTCCTCTGGGATCTCCCCCAGCTCCACCCTTTCTCCTTTTATATCCTCCAGTCATCTCTGGAAGCCATCAAATGATGATATTTTTCTGTGGTCTGAGAATGTTTGTGATGGCTCACCCAAAAGGCTCATCATGGTGTGTGTGAAAGTTGCTTTTAGGAAGAAAACTCCTCCTGCTACTGACTGTAGAACCTCAAACAGAGTGAAAGCTTCAAGGCAAGTGAAGACCCAAAACTTACATCCAGAAAGCTCTCAGGGCAAGAATATTTCTTAAAAATCTGAAGGGAGAGACATGACAGACCGGGGAGTTACACAGCTAAGTCCCACACAAAACACCTCTGATTGCTCTGACAGCTCTCTAAGGGCTTGTAGCATTTGCATACAGACTCCTGAAAACACCATAGAATTATAAAATAGTTTGGTGGGAAGTGACCTTTAAAGGTCATCTAGTCCAATGCCCTGCCATGGTCAGGGACACCTTCCACTAGACCAGTTTGTTCAGAGCCTTGTCCTACCTGGCCTTGAATTTTTCCCTGGATGGGGCATTTGCCACCTCGCTGGGCAATCTGTGCCAGTATTTCATCACCCTCACAGTAAAAAACGTTTTCCATATATCTAGTCTAAATCTTTAAACCTCTTTTGGTTTAAAATCAATACCCCTTCCTTTATTTCAACAGACCCTACCATAAAGTTTGCCCCCATCTTTCTTATAAGCCCCCTTTAGGCACTGGCAGGGGCTCTGAAGTCTCCCTGGAACCTCCTCTTCTCCAGGCTGAACACACAGAGCTTTCCCAGCCTGTCTCCAGAGCAGAGGAGCTCCAGCCCTCAGAGCATCTCTGTGGCTCCTCTGAACTCTCTCCAGCAGCTCCATGTCCTGATGTTGGGAACTTCAGAGCTGGAAGCACCTCTGCAGGTGGCATCTCACCTGAGCAGGACAGAGGGGCAGAATCCCATCCCTCAAGTTGCTGGTCACACTTCTGGTGTTCCAGCCCAGGGTGTGGTTGACTGTTTGGTCTTCAATCACACATGGCTGTGTCATCTCCAGCCTTTCATCCACCACTACCCCCTAGTCCTTCCCAACAGGGTTGCTCTCAGTCATCAGCTGCATTACCAACAGATGTAGGTTGTACTCCAGCAGCTGCTACTAATACTGAGTAAACATTTGGTAAGAGATTTACTTTTCCCATAGAGCATCCCATGAACACTACACAAAAGAGGCATTTGATATATCTCCACTTTACAGATGATGTGCTGAGCAGGTTTAAGAGGCATAACGGCACCCAAGTACTATGGAAATCAATAGGATCTGGGCAGGTACGTACTTCCGAGGACTTCGGGTTCTACTTTTAAAAGAATTTGGTGACTGTTGTAGAATATGGCTTTTTTTGCCCCTTGCCACATGAAGAAATCCTCAAGTCTGCTAGGTTCAAGGTGCTGCCTTCCTTGAGACAGAGATCTCCAAAGCTGGGGAGACAAAGACCTTTCACTAGCTAGGTCAGAAAATGGAAACATGCTTTCAACACCTCTAGCCAAGACATCACCCTCCTGCTTCAGCACCAGGCTTTGTATCCTTGCTGCTAGATTCCATTGCCCAAAATTTCTATTCAGAGAATATTTCCCACCCCATGACAGCAAGGATCTTGACAGCTTGTGTTCCAGGAAAGACTGAGAGAAGCCTTGGACACGTCAGGGTATCAAATCTAGTCTCTTCCTTATATCCAGTGGAGCAAGAATGAGATGCTGGGTCACTTGTGTGAAGAAGTACCCATTCATACATGAACATTGTCACTTGGCTGTCCCTTGTGCAGGGTGTATCAGCTCAGATTCAGAGCTTCTCTGTAGAATCAGGTAGCAGAAGGTACCAGCCTAAGTCTTGTCTTTAGGGCTTTGATGTAAAGTTGGATTAAAGCCTTGGCTGGAAGATACGAACATGTTATCGCCAACTAGCAGGAACGTAGTATCCTCAGGTCTAGACAGTAGTTGAGCAGCTGTTCTGTTTGTCATGTCCATTACAACAGTGACATACAATTACTAATGTATTTAGTCCAGATCTGGCAAAGCATCTTAGCCAAGACCACAGACTACTCCATGGCAGAGCTGGGATCAAAATCTGACCCTTCGACCTCCAGTCAAGTGTTTCAACCACATGAACACATTTGTTGTGCTATTTGCTCTCCCTTTTCATGAACTTTTCTGTATTTTTCATACCTAATTTGTCCCTGCTCATAAGGAAAAAATGCATATTGCAATGAACAAAAAATGTATTCATGGTCCTCAAACCCTTTCTTTTTTTCAGTCTCTGTAAAATAGGTCCTTGTGGTGTTTATTAATTGTAAATGCTGTGAGACGAGCATTTTAAGTACACTAATAAATGTATTCAGGCAAACAATGATACTGGGAATTTCATCCAAGCAGGGGTTTATACCATTAGATTACAGGAAAAGTTTTCTGAGACATGTGGAACAAGTCAATACTTCTGGGCCCTCAGCTATAAGCCATGAAGGTGCTGGTCCCTCACACATTGTCTGCAGAACAGGTAAGTGGGACAGAAATACTACAGCCTGGGCGCCAAGGGGCTGCAGGATGGCTGGGAACTTGTTGCTGATGGTTAGGGACCAACAGATCCCCTAAATCAAGCAAGGGTTGGTCACGGGAGGTCAGTGGGTAGAAAGAAGCTCAAGCAAAACAGGGAGAAACAGAGGTCTGCGGAACATGAAGGTTTTGGACAGTGAAATGAACACCCAAAACTGTAGCCTGGACTTTATGTGCTCTTCACTACCTTGAGCCTTTAGGTAATGCATTCTTATAAAGAGCCACAGTATTTGGTATTTAATCTAAACACCTCCCATTAACACAACTTCTTGTCACTGCCCTGGTGGCTGTTAACATGTTCAGTGTCACATTTTCTGCCTCTCCACGAGGAACAAGCATTGTGACAGCCTTTTCTATGACTTCCCACCAGATCCTTCACAAGTCCCTCCTTCTCCCAAGGGTTAAACTAACTGCAACAAAGATCAGCTACCAGGGGGGACAGCTTCATATCTTCTTTCATGTCTCTGCAGAAATAGACACTTTGAAGCACAATGTATGCATGCTGCTTCTTCATGTCCTTGCCGGCTTCTGTCTCAGGGACTCCCAATCTATACACCTACTTGCCCAAACTTGTTTGCTGTGGCAACTCCAAGCACCTTTTGACATCTCTTGGAAGAAAACTCTTCACAAGCGTTGTTTCAGATGCTCTCCCTGCTCCCTGCTCTTGTTCTCTCCAACTCTTGGCATTTTCCATCTGTGCTATTTCAGCCACTTTGCCCTGTGTCTTTCCAGCTGGGTGGGGCTAAGCTATTAAAGGGATCTGACTATCTGCCCTCATTTCTTGGCTCGGAGCCTTGGGCTATACACAGCTTGGCTAAATCATTCCATGCATTCCTTTCTCTCTGTAGTAAGAGCATAATTCACTGCAAAGGTCTTTTTCACCATGCCCTCCTGAGACAGAAAATTACTGTTTTGCAGCTGCCTTGACTCACAGATCTTGGGATGAACTTATCTCAAGCATCTTGTGTGCAGAAAGATTCCATGGCAGCACTGAATAATAAACAGATGCTGAAAGTGTGTGCAATGTGTGAGTAGCACAAAAATGCTTTATGTTCCTAGAGAGACATTTCTACCCAGATCTTCCTCCTCCTGCCATTATCCAGTTAGAAATACATGGTTTCACCCAGCTGCCCAATGTCAGTATTTCATGAACCATGCTTCAGTTACCATTTGGTGGACTACGACCCAGCTGCCTTTTCCATTGCTGACTCTGATGAACCCATAGTTTCTGACGAAGCAGACATGATCACATTGCATAGAAGCCACGTCCCGCTCCAAGGATAAGGACAAGCCACAGTTTTAGCTTTCCTCTACAGAAATTTGGGAAGCAACGCAAACTCACGCAAACTCACGCAAACTTCATCATGCCAATGTCTTTGAAAGAGGCTCTCAGGATTAAGAAGGGCATTTGCCTGATCTCTAAAGCCTTTTGCAGGCATCAAAAGTCACAAGTACTTTACTAGAGGTGTTTGTCCTAAGGAGAGAGGGCTAGCCTTCAGGCAGGGGCCATGGGGAATCCTATTTCTGTTTCCAGTGTATAGCTGTTGGCACTATATATTCATACTTTGTGCTTGTGTCTTCTCAGAAAACGCGTTTGAATTCATCAACTCCATACTGCAGCCCCAGATGATGTTTTACACTGTGGTGGCCCAGACATGAGTCTGTCTCTGGGTGCACATGAGAGTGCCCTGGAAGGGACTGTACATGCAAGATTTCCTGGGCAGTGCTGGAAGACTGAAATGGTAGGTGAAAAATTATAGAGTTGGCTCATTCCTAAAGATAAATTAGCTTTTCTCTACTGTGGATGATCAGGGAGGCAGCATTGGGAATTATTCAGGGAGATAAATTATAGGATTACATTGACAATCCCCATTTCCTGCAGTCAGAGAGAAATACGGGACAAAGTAGCTAGAATTTTCCAACTGTTTCCACACCTAGTTTTATCTCGCAGAAGTCTTCCATGACAAAAGCCCATCCAAGTCCCTTATTACTGCTCATATTCAAACCCAGGCTGAATATCTTAAGTCCAAGACAGCTAAAATTCCCAAGATCCATCCACAGCCTGGTTGTTTCACCCATCCTGGAAAAAGAACTGAGAATACCCCAAATTTGTCCGATCATTTGGACTGAGAAGTTATATCCTTCAGCATCTGGTGTCATGGTGAACATGGGACCCCTCTGAGAGTTTCACATCTCCTTCCTAGGAAGATGACTATGTTTGCTTATTGACTCACACACCAAATTTTTCTTGTGTTCAGAGTGGTAATCAAACATGTTGTGGAGTGAATGCACATCATCTCTGTGGTTTACAGAGCCTGTTTACTGGGAATTTGGAAAGGTCAGTACAACAGCACGCCTTTTTGTTTCTCTGTATTTCAAACTTCAGACCTCTAGATAAATATTTGGCTTATGCTATGGACAGCTGCTGGAATGTGGCTTCTGGAATACTTGGTCAGGGTGAGAGGGAATTGCCTTTCTTCAAAGTGTCTTATAACTGGAGAGATAACTTCTTGGAAGAGCCTTGCCATTGTGCATTGGATGCCCAGACAAAATGGCTTTTCTCTAGCACAGCTAGAAATGCAACCTTGCAATCCATGCTGTGGGTGACGACCTTGTCAGGAAAAGGGCACTAGGATTTTGAATGAGAAGCTCAAGCCAGGAGGGAATATTTTATATACTTTTTGAGAATTTGCTCAAGGGCTTACAGATTACATTCTGTTCAAAGTGTCTATTTTTAGTAAGCACAGAGCTTAAATTCCATTTGAAGTGCAGAGGATTTAGCATGGGCCTCTCTGCTTTGGCAAATCTGAAACACTGAACACGTACGTAGTGTTCTGGTGACTTCAATGAGAAAAAAACATCTGGGGGTCTGCTCAAGTGGTGACTAATGAATTACAGTCATACCAGTCCAGATGCTTTTTCCTCAACTCAAATCTGATTGTCAGATTTCCTGTTGCTGGCTATATCTCCATTCCTTTAAGAATGTACCCAATGAGGTCTATAAAGTGCTCAAAATACTAAGAATTCAAAGATTATTGTCTGAAGATAGCACTACCACAGATTTTACTTCAATGATGCATGGAAAACTTAATATTTAGAATCAGGCAACAAACCTGCTAGCTGATACAAAGCAATTCAGAAAAAAAAGGTGACCTGTGAGGACACTTAACCACTTCTTGGTTTTCTAGGCCTTGCCCCAGTGACAGTGTCTGTGCTTGAGGGAAATGGCACTCCAGGTAGTGCAGGATCTGTATTTATAGAATCATAAAGTCATAGAACCATAGAATAGTTTGGGTAGGATGAAACCAAAAGATTATCAAGTTCCAGTGCCCTGCCATGGGCAGGGACACCTTCCACTAGGCCAGGTTGCTCCAAGCCTCATCCAACCTGGCCTTGAACACTTCCAGGGATGGGGCAGCCACACCTTCTCTAGGCAACCTGTGCCAGGGCCTCATATATTAAGACTCAATTTAGTTAGCTAAGGAGCTGAAGCCCACCTAAGAGGCTGATCTTGTGTGGTCTGATTCTGCTTGCAAGGAAGAAGGCAGATGCCTACAACCTGCTCTCCAGGCTGTAGCATAAATATAGGACGTGCATTTTGCACCAGCAAGTTTCAAAACACCTGGCAGAAAAAAAATCCTTTTCATCCATCATCTTCAGGTGAGCAGGCCATGAACAAATGGACAAAAGTCCCAAGGGCACCTGGCAGCACAGAACATGGTACCCAACACATAGTGGTGAGCACAATCCACCTGGCTACCTTGGTGTGAGGTTCTGCACGCACATAAACAAAATCATCCATTTGCCCACCAGACCAGGACTGTGGTCAAAAGGCATAAAATGCTTATATTTTGTTAAACGCAAATGAGATTTTTAAGGCTATAAAAAAGATGAGGTCAAGATGACCTGGAAGCCTGGAAGATATCAGCATCTTCCCACAGAGTCTTCTTCAGCATCCAAGTTTTTCTGAGTTTTTCCATCTAGGCTATATGTAATTTTGCACATTCTTTCGGTTATACATATTTGTGCTATGGCTCCTCCCAGCCATGCCTAACAGATACAATATTTTCAACATCTTGGTGCTTCAGTTATTGCAGCTTCCTCTACTCTCATTTGGATAAGTGCAAAACAAGGATTTTTGAAAAATAGTTTAAAATAAATTTAATCATCTCTCCTAACTTTGTATACCAACATGGGCTTCTTCTTTTTTCCTTTAGCTCAGAATCAAAAAATCAGATGGTTTTCTCACCTCAGACTTCTTTATGCTTGTCTTACCTTCTTTCGGTTTCGGTCTAAACATTTGGATTCCACCTACAGTTGATGTGCCTTTTTTTGCTATGTCCTAGACCTCTCAGAAAATCATACACGGACCTGGATGGCATGCTTCAGCTCCTGGCTATGTCCCTCTTGTGAGATGTTTCTCTGTACTTCCGTCCCCACACAGTGTACAGAAGAATAGATCTTCTTCGCCCACTATTTTTAACTACTTGCTCTAGTTATGCCATTTAGTCCATATTTGTAGAACATCTCACACAGCTCTGATCAGAGATGAAGTCATCAGACACTACCAGAACCTAAGCAAAAATGACATTTTTAGGAAAATAAATTCTATTATCAATGAGGAATTCCCAATGAAATGAGTTATTTGGGTGCAGAAATGTCTTCAGAAATACTGAAAGTATGTAGGTTATGTTAGATAAACTATAACAAATATTGGACACCTATTCTTGCTGTCATATGGGGCTGGAGCAGAGAACATCAGACTCCTGAGGGTCTTTGTTATGAAGTTCACTAAAAGAAAACAAAATCTCCTGAGCAACGGAAGGAGGTATTGTCAACAGCACACTGGACACACCACGGATGTGTGAGCCCTCTTAATACCCTCTCCGATTCTTCAAGAGGAACAGTTAGCAATTCTGAACCTAAGGATATTTTGGGAATATGTGTGTTTGTATTTTATTTACTTACATAATTTTTTCCCACTCATAATCTGATCAACTTCATGTTCCAGGAAAATAAAACCAACAAAGCCCTGGTACAAACAATTATTGCTCTAACAGTCAGGATTATTTTCATTCACTCCAGTACAGGACAGACAAGTTGGGAAAGAAGTCTTAGTCATGAATCTGGTGCTTCATGAAGGGAAATTCCTGAGGAGTGAATTAGCACAGCAATATCTCAGCCTTTTTTTTCTTCTTCTTTTTATGAGCACTCTACAAGTCAGCATCCACTAAACCTTTTTTAATGATTTGTCATCATTTTATTCTGATCAGCACTTCACACGGACCAATTCTCCTCTGCATAGACTTAGCTCATATTGACTTTACCTTTCCGGTATCATGATGAGGTGACTTTTTGCTGGGAGCAGAAAAAAGGACAAGATTTCACACTACCACCACCAGGCCCCCTACCTTGGTGGGTGCTGGTAGGACATGGTTCAAAACCTCATGATGGAGTGATCACCTTGCATCCAGGCAGGTTGCTGACTCAGGTGTGGGTTTGATTTCATAATCATAGAATGGTTTGGGTTGGAAGGGACCTTAGAGATCATCCAGTTCCAGCCCTCTGCAATGGGAAGGGACATCTTCCACTAGACCAGGTTGCTCCAAGCCCCATCCAGCCTGCCTTTGAACACTTCCAGGAATGGGATAGCCACAGCTTCTCTGGGCAACTGTCCTAGGTTACAATGTGACCAAAAGCATGTATTCTATTATCATCTTCACAAATGGATAAAGCGGGTGGGGCAGTGTTCACCTTGACTCATCCCTGATATCTACCTCCGGGAGCCATCTCTCTTCGATGGGCAGTCAAGGGCCCTGCCGCATGACTCACAGATAACGGGCTCTGGACTATCTCCTGTTGATGGGCCCATCAATGCCTTGCCTCATGACTCACCACCCCACTGTGATGCTCCGCCCAGGAGGAAGAACTGAGTGTTCCCACCTGGATATAATCAGAGGTTTTGGGGCAGCAAAGGTAGCCTTTTCTGCTGGACCCCCAGAGGACAAGAAGCTACATCACTGGACCTTCAGGCGAAGACCAGACTCTTTTCCACAGGACCACTGTTTCAACAGAACCATCACTCCAGGAGGACTGCAGCAACCATTTGGACTGCTAGCAACACCCTGGCTGACAGGGTGTCAGGTTATATTCTGACTCTGTCTGTGGTTTTTTTTTTCTTGTACTATTACATTTATTTTATTTTATTTTTCTTATTAAATTGTATTTTCTGACCTCAGAGTCTCTCACTGGTTTGTTTTCAAACTAGTACAGCAACCTCTGCCACAACCTCACAACCCTCACAGTCAAGAATTTCTTCCAATTTGAATGCAATCTCATTTTCAAGCCATTCCCCTTTGCCCTGTCAGTACATGACCAGCTCAAAAGTCCCTCTCGACCTCTCTTGTAGGCTCTCTTTAGGATTTACGCATGGTTAATCTACATTTTTATCTGTCAGCTTGACAGAGAAGTTTGGCCAATATAAATAGTGTTATCAAGCCTTGGTATGTCTTATTCCATGGAAGAAAGGCTTTAAAAGGTTCAAAAAGAAGCCAGCAAATTGTCCTGGGAAACATTACAGGAAACAAATTATCAATACTGAACGGCTGATAGTCCAATGCCTGACCTTTGGTTATAATTTCTATATCTGCTGCTCAAAAAATATAAGGATAGCAGCATAGGTCATCTGGGGAAAGCTGAGAACATGTTTATTGAAGGTAACACATAAAAAGAGGCTTCTTAAATGCCTCTCCATTCCTATTTGAAATGATTAAGGTGGAAACAGCTTCAAACTGACAGAGGGCAGGATTAGATTGGATATTTGGAAGACATTCTTGGCTGTGAGGGTGGTGAGGCCCTGGTACAGACTGCCCAGAGAAGCTGTGGCTATCCCATTCCTGGAAGTGTTCAAAGGCAAACTGGATGGGGCTTGGAGCAACCTGGTCTAGTGGAAGGTGTCCCTGCCCATGGCAGGGCATTGGAACTAGATGATTTTTTAGGTCACTTCCACCCCAAACCATTCTATGCTTCTATGAAATCAGAGTTCAAATAGCACTGGAACCACTTAGATGTAATACTCTATGGCATCATATTTCACCATTCTAGCTTCTTAAGCACTACCACAAATTAACTAATAAATAACTATGTCTAACACATTCCATACCACTTCTGGCCACCCCAGGGCCTTGATAGTGAAACCACCAGTTGCGAGGTGCAAGTTATTCCCTGCGTTCAAAGATTGCCAACATCAACCAGTATTGTCCCAGAAGGAAGGTGGGCCCATTTTAAAGAAGGGGAAACAAAGGCATACACAAATTTGGGATCAGTCTGACCAAAAGCATCCTTGGGTTTGAGTCACTCTGGATTCTCCTTGTAACCCAAAAGAAGATGCTCCTGGAGTGCGATTCACCTTCTTGGGAAGGCAGTGTCTGAAAGAAATGGGATGAAGCATATCCTAAAACTGCCCCCTTCTCTCTACTGACTATAAGGGCAGTCATGGATGGCTCAATCAGGTATAGACATCGACACAAATATCTAAAGTCACGTGTGAGGAATCACATCTTCTGTGGCTTGCCCAGGACCTGACACCCATTTCGCAATTGCAGCCAAG
This sequence comes from Oreocharis arfaki, assembly GCA_013398015.1. Classification (NCBI taxonomy): domain Eukaryota; kingdom Metazoa; phylum Chordata; class Aves; order Passeriformes; family Paramythiidae; genus Oreocharis; species Oreocharis arfaki. Next base: position 25,147 of record VZRR01002039.1, on the reverse strand, counting down.
TCAGAAACTCTTCTTTAAGATAAAATAAAATAAAATTAAACTAAATAAAATTTAAAAAAATCTAACTGGTAATCTGGTGTGAGGTCCCATGACTTTACCTGACTCAGATCCTGTTATTTATCATATTTACATCTCTGTAGCAATAGGAAGTCAACACATTTTGGACTACAGGGAATGTAACAACTTTCTACTGCAAAAGTATTGCCAATCCCAGGGAAGACTCTGGGGAATCTGTGGGGAATCAGGCTCATGCTTTGTGTATGATGCATGGAGATGATGCAATGCCTTCACATCCCACAATATGTCCTACAAAGGATAAAGTGTGAAAGCTTGATACACCATGAGTGGAAAACCCGACCCGAAATATCCTGCAATGTATGTTTTCTATTACTTTTTGTTCCCTAAGTTACTGCTGCACTTCTGAGTTCAAAAGAGCAATGGAGAAGATGAACTGCTCTTACAGCTTCCTCATGGAAGAGGAATAGGAATCTGACAAATCCCTCATGGATTTGAGACTTGACACAAACAAAATCTGCTCCAGAGATGGAATCCAAACACCACCTGGCCCTAGTATTGCTATGAGCTGTAGGTTTTAGAAGAAAGTCAGTGGTAAGAAGAGGGTATTTTCATCAGGAGATGGTCTGTTGGCATGTATTCAGTGGTCTCATGGCATTTCAACAATGGTCAGGTGCCTACAAGAAAAATCATGACCCAGCTGATACTCCTCCAGGGCACCTTGCACTGGCGAAAGACTGCTTGGAGCTGTATGGGTTTCTTCAGCTCAGACAATGTATTTTTATTGTCATGGGGATGGTTCCTACAGACACAGCATGGAGAGGTGTAAGAGATGAGGAATTTTGCAATGTCCCTAGATTGAAACCACCAGAAACCTTGAAATGGCAGAACAGCGCCTTCAACTGAAATAAGGTGGAAAAGACCCAACAAGGAGATTTTTCCTCATCCTCACAATGGTATGAGCTCCGCTCTTTGCTGGGGTGGCCCTGGCTGGATTCAGAGCAGGATGGGTAGCAATTTTCAAGTGTTGCTTGATTCCTTATGATACAATTTCTAAGGACTCAATATCAGCCTCTACATTCTGGGTACACAAGAGAGTTAATAAACTTCGTCACTACTGGTGCCTTTCCTGGAGGTGCCTTTGCTACAACTCTTGGATCAAATTCCTTGGTAAACCTACATTTCCTTGTAAAGGATCACAACTACCATGTACCTCTTTCACAAGCCCCTGAAGCATTGGGGTTTGCTTAACTTTAAAGTTTCAGTTTAGTTTGCCTGTAGTTTAGAGACACAGTTCTACTGAGTGAAATTTGCAGGCATATGAGTCAAAACTGGGTTCCTACAACTATGCTTAGGTTTTCTGAGAAATGTGATCTCATTCAGAGAAATGTCGAGAAGTTTTCTGTGTCAATGGAAAGCAGAGGTGCTCAGTGCCTTTGAAATATTATCAGCCTTGAAGTGTCTAAATATACATTTTAAGGTCTAATTTGAGAACATGGTTTAAAAATAAAGAAAATTCTGTGGTTTTTCTTCCCTTGAATATCTAGAGAAAATGAAAGTTCTAGTGCAATATACAATCAAATATTTGTAATTTTGATTATTTGCTCACCAAGCAGCTGCTTTTCAGTCGACTGACGATATTGGTTCAAAATAAGTTTCATGTAATATCTATGTTGTCCCACTGAATTTTGGGGAAATTTAATTTTAATTTTTAAAAAATCACTATTTTAGGTATATTTTATAAATAAAGTCCTATGAATCCCTTCAAGACGTAAAGTATGAGGACCTATACTTTTTTTTTTTGTATAATAAAACAAGAATAAAAAAGTTGTACAAACATATGCACATGCCTTATATCAGGTTTTAAAAGCACGGAACGTAGTTTTGGTAAGATGTCATTCAACTGACACATCTGATAAACTTCCATTAATGGCATGCATTTGCATTCTTAATTTAGTTAAACATTCTGTTTAAATGTTAAAACTAAAAATACAAGCTGTATTTTTGTTGGGAAATACTCAGAAGAGCAATGCGATGATCTGAGGTTAGAAAAAAAACCCCCACAAGAATCTCTCAAACTTTACCCCTATCCTCAATAGCAGCATATGACACGAGAATGTTGCATCAGGAATGTTACCCAGAGACTTATACAGCTCACTGACTGTGATCCACAGCCATTATTTCATGCGTGCACCAGAGATGGAGCCAGGAGAAGTATGAGGAATATCAAGAAGGATTGCAGAGCCCTGGGTGTGGTGGTAAGAGACTCAGGAGTGCAGATAGTTTTTTCCTGAATGCTCCTGGTCAAAGGGAAGTGGTTTGAAAAGTCCAGTTGAACTGGGGAGTCCACAAATCCTTACAGGACTAGTGCCTCAGCCAGGGATTCAGATACGTAGACTGTGGGACTTGCTTGGAGAAGTCTGCTCTGCTGGGGACTGACGGGGTCCTTCTGTCAGAAAAGGGAAAAAGCAATTTTGGTTATAAGTTGGTCAACCTGGTGAGGAGGGCTGTAAACTAAAGTTGCTGGGGAAAGAGAACCTCAATCCATCCCACTCCTACCACTTTGATGCCAAGGCCAGCAACGGATGCCCAGAACCTGGAGAGGGATTGCAGGTCAGCAGAAGAGCACCTGAAGAGCAGTACTAAGATGCTCCAGCCACAAAGTCAGCTTAAATGCCCCTGTGCAAATGCACACAGCATGGGGAATACAAGAGGAGACGTGCACACACCTGCAGTACCACAAACTTATCAGCACCATGGAGATGTGGTGGGATGGCTGCTATACTTGGAGTGTCAGAACGGTAGGATACAGGCTCTTTAGGAAGGACAGACAGCAGTAGGTGTTGTCAATGACCAGCTGGAGTGCACGGAGCTCTGCCTGGGGATGGATGAGGATGAGCTCATGGGTCAGCTCAAAGGAGAGAAAGGGACAGGTGACATTGCAGTGGGGCTCTGCTACAGGCCACCTGACCAGGAAGAACAACAGGATAAGATCATCTATAGATAGGATTGGCCTCACATTTGAGCCCTGATCCTCATGGGGAACTGCAATCACCCCAATACCTGTTGGAGGGACAGCACAGTAGGGCATAAGCCAGGAGGTTCCTAGAAAATGTTGATGATAACTTCCTTCTCCAAGTGATAGAAACGCCAAGGATGAGAGGTCTTATGATGGACCTGGCTCTCATCCACAAGAAGAGGGTGGTGGGGAATTGGAAGCTCAAAGGCAGCCTGGGCGGCAGTGACCATGAAGTATTGGATGGAAGTCAAGATACTTACAGAGAGGAAGGCACACAGCAAACTCACTGTCCAGGATTTCAGGAGAGCAGCCTCTGGTGTCTTCAGGGATCTGCTTGGAAGAGTATCATGGGATAAAGCTCCAGAAGGAAGAGGAGCTTAAGAAAGCTGTTAAATATTCAAGGATTATCTCTTCCAAGCTCAGGAGCAATGCCTCCCAGGAAAGAGGTATTCAGATACAAACACCAGGAGGCCTACATGGTGAACAAGGAGCACCTGGACAAAATCAAACACAAAAAGAAAGCCTACAGAGGATGGAAGCAAGGAAAGGTAGCATGGGAGGAATGCAGAGAAGTGGTCTGAGAAGCCAGGGATCAGGTTAAGGAAGCTAAAGCCCTGGTAGAATTAAATCTGGCCAGGGATGCCAAGGACAACAAGGACAGCTTCTAAAGGTATTTTGGTGATAAAAGGAAGACTAGGAAAAATGTATGCCTCTTCATAAGGCAACGGGAAACTTGGTTATCCAGGATGTGGAGAAGGCTGAGATACAAAATGATGTTTTGTCTTGGTCTTCACTGGCAAGTACTCCAGCAGAAAGGAGGCCATGAAGATGCCTTGAGAACTGGACCCCCTCTGATCTGGAGACAGGCTGGGAGAGCTGGGGGTGTTCAGCCTGGAGAAGAGAAGGCTCCAGGGAGACCTCAGAGCCCCTGCCAGAGCCTAAAGGGGCTCCAAGAGAGCTGGAGAGGGACTTTGGACAAGGGCCTGGAGGGACAAGACAAGGGGGAAGGGCTTCAAATTGTCAGAGGGCAGGGTTAGATGGGATATTGGGCAGAAATTCTTGGCTGTGAGGGTTGTGAGGCCCTGGCACAAGTTGTCCAGAGAACCTGTGGCTGCACCATCCCTGGAAGTATTCAAGGGCAGGCTGGATGGTTCTTGGAGCTACCTGGTCTAGTGGGAGGTGTCCCTGCCTATGGCAGGGGGTTGGAACTGAATGATCTTCAAGGTTTCTTGCAACTCAAATCATTCTAGGACTCCATGATTTTAAATTTAGCTGAAGATATAGGCTTTGAACTCCAGGCCATGCTTTTTCTGTACTGGAGCAACAAATCAGAAGAAATGTAGCTAAGTTACCAGTTGCTCATTGAAATCCCATTAAAAAATTTCAACAGCTATTTATTTCTCCCCAGTTATCCTCTTGTATGGTCCCATTATCAGCCAGGAAGGAAAAAAAAAGGTGTATCTGATGCATAAATTTAATTACCTCATTTTAGGGTCAGCTATAGAATTTAACTATTTTTTATAAAAATAAATTGGACTTCTATTGCCAGTGTGAGATTTCAAAGGATAACTGCTGAGTTTCTGAGCATGTGTATTATCTTCAGTATGATGACATGATGTCCAAGGTTTAGATATTTTAAGTCAAATTAAGATATGATTTACAATTTGCATCACTTTTTCCAAATAACCATGGAAAGCCCCCAGCTATGAAAGTTTCACCAAAAAAAGTGATGAACTGCTATTTGGCAAAAAGCCCTACAGACCGTTTTAAAAATTAAACTCAAAAGAAAAGTGAGGGAGGAATGTGTGGTTTAAAATGGTTAACCAGCTTACGTTGTCCCCTCCCTGTAATTCCACAGTCTTGCTGCACAATCAGCTACGTCCTTAAAAGAAACCTTACTTGGTAACAGTCATGTATACAGTGGGACCACACCACACACCACAGCCATGATGATACATCCTGGGCCTGATCCAGAACGGGCTGGAGGTGATGGAAAGACTGTGCTTGCCTCCTAGTCATCTCACAGCACTTTGCAGAGCACATCATCAGCCTGAAGGGCTTCAGAAGAGAGCTCCTAGGGATCCCATCGCTGCTCTTCTCACCCATATCAAGTTGAGTCAAAATTGCTGGTCATCATCTTCAAGGCATCTGGCATCCTTTCCTGGTGTCCAAAAGCTCCCGGCTCCTCAGAGCAAACCCAAACAGAGCTCTGAAGTTGTATATCAACTGCAGACATATGCAGCACAATCTGCTATGATTGAACACATCATTTGGTCAGAGGACGTGTCCTGAGGCTCCCTCCCATCCATTTCCCTCTAGAATGACCTGCACCCAGGTGTTATCCCAGAACACCACTGAGATCCCTTATCCATCACCATGAGATAAGAATATGTGGTGTGGCTCCAGTAGGAAAACAGAGTTGAGATCAAACAAATCTTTGCATCAAGCCCTGCAGATTAAAGCATCTTTACTCCAACAGCCATACAAATCACACGTACCTCCAAGGAATTACAGCGGCATCAAAATGGCAAGCAGCAAAGTGAGCTGTAACTGGCTGAATGCGAAGTGTGAAAAGAATTCCTTAAAAGGGAAAAAGCAGGCAAAAATCTTGTGGCAAGTTATTGCAACAAATGTGTCTGGCCTTGCTTTGAGCAATCTCTGCAAATTTGAGGTGAAAGTGTCAATGGTTTCCTTAGGTGACTTGCTCTCTTCTGGCCTTGTGGTGGGAGCACACCCCAGGAAAATGCGGTAAGAAAGAACAATTTTATTTTCATTATTCCAAAGACTTGCACAAGATGATTTATCTTGACAGCAACAATTTCTTAGGAAGAAACTACCACTCACTGACACATCCCACTGCAGACACATCCCAGATCACCAGTCCGCTCACAGTTTGAATAGCAGAAGACCTCTCCTAGGCAGAAGAATTCAGCTTAGGATATCACAGTGTACTTTGTTTAACCTTTTAATGCTCTGTGGGCTCCTACCTGTCAGATTCTGCTTATTACTGACTATCAGACAACTCCTAGACAGAAATGGTGTTTTTTTATGTTCAGTTTCAGCCAAATTTGGAACAACATCCTAAGGAACCTGACCTCTCTGCAAAGCTTAATGTGAATCCATCCCATGCTCAAGACTTCAAAAATCCCTTACAGGTTTTGGGAATGAAGAGCTTAAGTTAAGTTAAGTTGCCTTCAGACCTGTAAATCTGTGAGCTTCATAAGCAGTTAATTTTGTGTGATGCTGCAATATTACACTTTAGCCCCATTTGTGAACAAGACCCAGTTTCCACCAGACACAGGCATGAGATGTTCTCACAACAGGTTTGCAAGCAGGTACTGATAAAAGCAATTAAAACGAAAGCGCTTTGAGGATGCAAAGGTCGCTAGGTAGGAGTGAGAGCAGGAGATGACGTCAGGCTAGGGCAGAGGAAATGAAGAAATGGAAGCAGTCTGTGCAATGGAGACCTTGCACAGAAACATTGGACGGAAACATTGCATCATATCTCCAAGTGGCATCACTTGCGGTGGCAGGAGCAGGTTTGGGGGACTTTTTACCCTCCGGATCTGCTGGCAGGGGGATCGTGCTGACTGAGACCAGCTTAGAATCACACAAACCTCTACCCACGCAAAAAGGCAGAAGCGGGTTTTCAAGTATGTCTTGCCCTTCTCAGAAATTACTATCACAAATTAGGGGAAGATAATTTGAAATAGTTCTAAACCTTCTTAGGCCGTAAGTCCTCAATAGTTAATTACAGCTGAGACAACTCTGAAAACATCCAGGCTACCAAAACCCATATCTGTCACACAATACATGTGGATTTCACCTCAGAATATTTAGTCAAACACTGGACTCAGACAACTAAGTTCAGGGGTAATTTGAGCAGCAAAGAACCTCTACCTTTTTTTACCAGTGTTATGCAAAATTGAGCTTAGCAGCTGTCTCAAAAAAACCCACTAGAAAATCACATTAGTAAGATAATAATTTTGTTGCTTTATAAATAAAGAGAAATCCACAGAACTGGTCACTTTTGCTCATTTCAAGCCCAGCCTCTGTCAAATCCTTGCTCTGCCATTTCATCTCCGACACTCCTCCCAGGCTTCAGGGCAGTATTGCTCACACACCACCCAGTATCAAAACAGTCAACTGTGCAGTGCAGTGAGTGGTGCCATGGGTGTCACAAGTGTCATGGGTGAAGTGACACTTAAGAACACATCCTGGCAACACTGCTTGGCTCAGTTATGATCACATTCCTCCATCAATGTCCAGCTCCACTGATCTGCACAAGAAGAGGATGGGATGGGATTGGACTCCAGATGTTACTGCAAAGACAATTGTGGACTCCACAACCTCTGGACAGACAGTTCATGATCTCAACGTGAGCAAGGTGGGGACATCCCCAGGGTGTGCCTTAGAGCACCTGGTTTTGGGTGCCTGCTCATTAACAGCCTAGAAACCACCGTGAGAGGTGATACTGATGCCGTAAAGAACCTAGAAATGAATCAACACACTTTTGAGAGAATATTAGTCTGGGAGGTAATATAAAGGCTGGTCTTTACTGGAGGCCTCCAAGGGCCAGATATGGAAAATACCTAAATGCCCAAATGCCCACCTCTTACACGGGGTGAATACAGTTTTAAAAGTTTAGCAAATTAGCAAAATTGACAAAAATCACCAATTAGGAGCAGAAGTGGTAAGGCAATTCCTGCCTGGTTCAACCCGTTTCTAAATCCTTCCCAATCAGATGGGAACTAAACTTTGTTTATGAAAATGTGTCTTGAAGAGCTGGTTTTGGCCTTGGTTCCCAGGAGGAACCAAGAGAGGAGAGGGGCCTTGTACCTCCTGGGGCTTGGAGCTCTGGAATATGTTTTGTCTTTCTGCCTAGGGAAAAGGTAGGGAAAAGTACTGGACTAGCTATGAATACAGTAATAGGCTACAGAGCTACAAATATATATGTAAAGAATATAGAGAATATATAAAAGCAAAAATAATGCTGGCAACATTACCACCATGGGGCTTAGCAGCCAGCCAAGGCACTCAGCTGCAGCACAGCACAAGGGCACCAGCAGCTGTGTAGGTAAAGCTACAAATTTATGCCACCCTCCTGCCCCCTAACAATATTGTTTTGATGTATTTTGAGGCAGTCAAATCCCTCTGGACCCCCACTGATCCTCCTTCTTATTCTTACAGGGTATTGAAGGTGATCTTATAAGATGAAATTCTTCCCTGTGAGGCCCTGGCACAGGTTGTCCAGTGAAGCTGTGGCTGCCCCATTCTTGGAAGTGTTCAAGGCCAGGCTGAATGGGGCTTGGAGCAACCTGGTCTAGTGGAAGGTGTCCCTGCCCATGGCAGGGGTGTTGGACTAGATGGTCTTTAAGGTCTTCTCCAACACAAACCATTCTATGGTTCTATGAAACTCAACATTTTACATAAAGCCCTGGAGCCAAGAAGAGACTTTCAGAAAGGACAAAGAAAAATGTGTTGACCAGCAATCCCTACACATTATTCCCACACACCAGATAAGATTTGTCTTCCAGATTGAAAGACTGGCATTTACAAATCACCATGCAGGCTTCCTAATAAATAATTTTTAAGTGGAAATTTCCCAGCTATTCTAAGCCAAAAGCAAATGCTGCAAGAAAGAGAAAAAGAAACTCCTAAGACTTTACAATGGTGAGATAGGACTAAAGGGCTGGAGAGAAGAAGCCAGTGCCCATATGTAATTGGGCACACAGATACCTATGTTATTTGCTGCGAGATGCATGCGGCATTTATAAGGCAGAAAGCGAATTAAATGGTCCTAAGAAAAGAGAAAGGTCAAGAGTAATCTTTTGTGCAAAGGCAATCTGCAGCTTTGATCTATATTGTGGAATGGGAGACAGTTAGGCATGGAACTCAGTAAGTACCCAGTGCCCAGCTTTTAATAGCCACAACAATGCTGTGATCAGTTCCCGGATATGCTGGGAAGGAAAACTCCAGGATAATTAAGATTTTGGTAAATGTCAATGAACCTTGTGTTGTGCTGTCTTCCTGGCACAGTAGTGGAAGCAATCAATCTGCTTAATCATTAGTAGTTATTTCTATCCACATATGCACATTGGATAATGTGCAGGACAGTGCCATACTGATTGCATTTCTTACAGACTGGGTCAGGAGGACTAAAAAGTGTACCAGCTTCCCTTGATGCTTTGCCATGTTTTCCTCAGGAAAAACTTTAATTCTCATGGAGTGTACTGGTGTGAATCTGGGGGAAAAGGGAAAGAACAACCACTGGTATAGAAACAAAAGCCTAAATCACTGAGATTGGACATGAATTACAAACATTCATCATAGAATAACAGTGGTTTGTGTTGGAAGGGACCTAAAAGATCTCTGGTTCTAAACTTCCTGCCATGGCCAGGGACACCTCCCACTAGACCAGGTAGCTCCAAGAACCATCCAGCCTGCCCTTGAACACTTCTAGGGATGGTGCAGCCACAGGTTCCCTGGGCAGTCTGTTCCAAGGCCTCACAACCCTCACAGCCAAGAATTTCTGCCCAATATCCCATCTAACCCTGCCCTCTGACAATTTGAAGCCCTTCCCCCTTGTCTTGTCCCTCCAGGCCCTTGTCTAAAGTCCCTCTCCAGCTCTCTTGGAGCCCCTTTAGGCACTGACAAGGGCTCTGAGGTCTTCCTAAAGCCTTCTCTCCCCCAGGCTAAACACTCTCAGCTCTCCTAGCCTGTCTCCAGATCAGATGGGCTCCAGTCCTTGGAGCATTTCTGTGGCCTCCTCTGGACTCACTTTGCATGATTACTTACCCATTGAGCAAATTACACTGGTGTGCAGGGATAGAGGGATACCTCACTGACTGTTTCCCTCCGCTGCTTAACAAGAACCCCGAAGCAATTTTTCCCCATTTATATCATTGAAGTAGAGCCAGTATTTCCTGACTGACCCAATACACTGATTATTATAACCAACAGTCATGTCTTATGATTATTCCAACCCACTTATTCCACTCAGCCTAAGCAGAAATTAAATTCCCCCTCAAAAAAAGGCCAATGACTTTCATTATTGTTTCATTTCAGACTCTCTTCAGCCCTTCAATTTCTATCTGTGAGTCAATCCCCTTCAGCTGTGAATCTCCCAGCAAGTTCCCTGGCAAAGCAGCTTTCGTCCAAAGCACAGCATTGCTTTGAGGATAAAAGAATTACAGTAAGAGAACAATCATTTTGCTATTATTCTTCAGCACCTTCGCCTTCACTCTGAATGTTAATGCTGACTAGAGGTGCCAGCTGGGGTGTTTTGTAGACTGAAGTCCCTGAGCAGATTCCCTCCACTACTGTAAAACAAGAGCGAGCATAAACTTGGTATAATCACATAGACATATTATCACAGATATTGTGAGTCCTCTTGGGGACTTTATGGGTTTTGGATAAAGAAACCCATTCCCTCCATTTCAAGGATGGTGTGAGAGATGGGTGTGGATTAGGCATACATCAAAGTATGGAGTTTATAAGATTTAGCCTAGGAGACAGTTTTGTGTCCTGATTGCAGTTAATCCCATAAGATAGAAATAATGGAAATTTCACAAGGTCAGGGGGGTGGGTTGCACTTGGTTACATCTGGGCTGGACCAGGAAACAAAGTTTGGGTTTAAGTAAACAACTTAAAACTGTGGAGAGAGTCAGACAATGCAACTCTGAGGTCCTGATCCTGAGTTCAATGACACCCTCTTTTGTTATCAGACAGACTTAGGGGTGCCTTTAGATAGACATTAACTCAGACACATGGAGAGACCTCTGCCTACCCTGTTATGAAGCCCAATAACTGGCTTCAGAGCCCCATACTCCTTGTCCCCTACAAGTGCAGTTTCTGTTAAATCACTGTGCAAATTATAGATGGGCTGAAGTCTTGGGAGGATTTTTTAAGGTTCATTACTTTATTAGTTCTGTTTATCTTTCTGTTCCATGGTGACAGCTGAAATAATCCCAGACTTTATGAATAAACTCAGAGCTTCACCTGTGTTTAGTTACAGACCACAAGGTACAATACTTTCCACAAACACAGCCTTGTGAGGGGGGGTCATACATCATGCATTGTGCTGGAAATTATACTGTCCACATTTAGTGTCCATTTGGTGCTCAGTGAAGCCAGCGAAAACATAAAAATGCTGGCAGCAAATAAGGAAAACAGCTTTTAGTTCTGCCAAAATCTCAGCTGAATGTTTGTCCAGAGGTCACCAGTCCACCTTTCATTACAAACTTGCTAACTACGAACTTATGTTGTTTGTTTATTTGATTTTCATAAGTGTCTGATAATTCCTATAAAAGACTGAAACAGAGTGTTACTGAACAAGTTTCAGCTTTGCAAAGAGAAGCAATAGAAAAACAAAACAAACAAAACCACCTCAATAAATCTCCAGTTAAAATGTTGCATCTGAGCAAACTACTGGCACCCGTTTCTGCTCAGGGCTGAAACTTTATCCATCCCCCAGTGAGTCTTTGAGCCAAAGTCTTCTTTGGCCAAGTACAGTTTCTTCAGGAGGTCAAGCCCTTAACCTCCAGTCCTTCTTTTGCTGGCAGCCCGGAGCCTGAATATTTTGGGACAGATGTTCAGGGCTGTGGATCACTTGAAAAATAGGAGACCTGTTTGCCTTTCCTGGATTTTGTCTGAAAGATATTATTCAAAGCTCTTTCTGCAACATGATAGATTTTTCATTTTAGTTTTTAATTAAAATATCTGTTACCTGTTTTCTTGCTGCTAGTGAAAGAAACCACGAATAATTTCTCTCCTCACCAAAAACAAACAAAAAAACCAAACCAAACCAAACCAAACCAAACCAAACCAAATTAAATTGAAACAGTGGTCCTGTACGGGACTCTTGAAAAAGGAGCATGTAACAACCACAAAATATTCAAAGTATTCAAAGCAAGTGAAAAGTGCCATAACCTTCTTCCAGGAGACACTGGCTAACAATTTGTGCTACGCAACTTGGCCTTTCACCCAGCTGCTGCTCTGTGCAGGTTGTATGGGTGCACCAAGGTAGTATTTCTAATAATCTCCTTGGGGACAAAGAGGAGAAGAATTTATATCCTGAACGAAGCCAGGATCCAACAAAAGATTACACTGAGTTAACGCCCGTATGCCCAAGCTTGCTCCCCAAATATATACCTGCAAAAGAGCATGGAGGGAAAAGGGATTTTTGGCAGAAAGTCACTTATTATGTGTATCCTGAAACAGCTGAAGTGTGAGATGGGCACCAGGGAACAGCAAAACAGTAGGAGCAGGCAGCATTTCTTGCTCCTAAGTGAGTGTAGGAAGGAGACCCAGCTGCACCTCTTCTTCTACTCTTCCTGCACTTCCTTCCTTTCTTCCCCAGCAACAAAACCTGCATGCATGTATGAGGAAGGAGTTAAGCACCTTCCAGCAGGGCTCTGGTCGTGGTGGTTGGCCCCAAGTTTAGATACTTTGGTAGACAATCGACTCAGATGAAGTAAGGGATCTTCTGCATTTAATGTAACTTTAGTTTCCTATTAAGTTTCTGAAATAAATGTATGTCCTCAGTTTTTCAAGATCATCAGATGAATTTGCAAGAGGTTTTTGGTTTCTCTCTTGAAATTGGGTACCCATCCTCCTCCTGTGTTTGGCCTGTACCAAACACAACTGTGTCTTACCCAGGTTTTGTGTCCTGTTTCTGCTAAGACCAATGACCACTGTTCTACCAGAAGGCTGCTTGGGTGATACAAGAGATGTTGGGATTACTTGGTCCTTGGGAAGACAGTCTGCGAGGATCTTGGAATACCCAGCTGAGTGCTCAAGCTATCCATGCACTGAACCAGCAGTGTCTGAGAGTGCACACACTGCTCCCATCCATGCCATGACACACAAGGCAGAAGCAGGACCTTCCCAAGAGATGGGTGTGCTTACAGTGCATGACGAGGTAGGTCTCAGGGTTTCCTGCCCACACCCTGCCTGCCTGCCTGCCTGCCCAAGCACAGTTGCACATACCACTCTCCCAGCCTCTCCTCACACTAGCCAGGCCCAGCAGAGAACATTTACACATCCTAGAATTAACAAAGTCAAGAGGAGAGCTGAGGAAGGGTCTGACTCCGGTTCTGGGGTACAAGTTTCAGTTGGGAGGAAGGGATGATTTCCAGCTTCCTAGTCTCTTCATATATATTCTGCTATTTTCTCACTGAAAAGGTGTTTCATCTGGATTCCCTTCAGCAGTCCACTATACAACACAGACTTTCCCATTCCTCCTTACATGACCATCATAGCAAAGATCTTCAGGCATCATATGATGAATTCAGGGAATGACCATCCGGGGCAGGAATGCTACTCACCAGCTTTCTGAGGCTCTTTAGATAGCTTAAACTCACACTTTCCCAAATAAAAAATAACCTATGAGAAGACAACCACAAGCTACTAGGCAGAGGAACACATATATGATGCTGTGAATCCTGTAAGAAATCTTAGGCCTTTCAGCACTTAGGCTGGATAAAGATGGTGAGGCCCTGGCACAGGTTGCCCAGAGAAGCTGTGGCTGCCCCATCCCTGGAAGTGTTCAAGGGCAGCTGTTGTGGTTTGAAGCTGGCTAAGCACCAGGCACCCACAAAAAAACCATTTACTTATTTTCCTCTGCTATAGCTGAGCTGAGGAGGGGGAAACGATAACTTCATTTTCATGAGTTGAGATAAGGATTAGTGAAAAAAAAAACCACTTTAAGGCAAAACAGGTTCAAAACTTAAACAGTATAAAGAAGATTTATTATTAACAGAATTAAAAGTAAAAAGCGTAATGAGGACCAAAGCAAATCTTCAGAAAACCTTTCTTTCCCAGTCTCTCCCTTTTTCCACCGACTGTGAAAGGAAACAAAACATGGGGTTTTTGGTCAGTATTTCACTTCTCAAAAGTCTTTCTTCAGTATGCGTAAGGAAAAGAGTTTCTTCTGCTGTGCCACGGGATCCTTCCCATGGGAGATAGTTCTCTGAGAACTTTCTAAAGTGGTTTTAACTTTCACAAGCAACATCTCACCCGAACTTTCTGCAATGTGAACCCCTCCCATGGGTCGAGCAGTCTTCCCACAACTGTCTGGTGTGGGTAGTTTTAGTTAATGGAATTCAGTCTTTTAAGGATGAGCTGTTCTAGTTTGGAAGCAAAGGCTCTTCTATATCTAAAAGCAAGGGTCATCTCTCTGTGTTCAAGTTCCTCACTAGATTACAGCGTTTCAGTATCCTCGTGCTCCTGTGTGAGTACTAATTCTTCACAGGCTGCACGTGGATCTCTGCACCCCGCCAAGCACCTCATGAATTACAGGCAGTTTGTTGTATCATAGTCCTCACCACAGCTCACAGGAGAATCTCAGCTCTGGCGCTCAAATACATCCTCTGTCTCCTTTTTTTCACTGACCTCAGAGCAGCCATGTTGGTTTCTTTCACGTGTCCTTATTTTTCCTTTTGTTCTGACTTGGAAGAAAGTTGGTGTCGGTAAGTTGCAGGTGAGAGGTTGATCTAGTCCGGGCTCCACATCGGGGAATTGCTCGCCATGTCTCTTGCTACTGGCCACGTGGTCCCTGCCAGCACCGCACGGGTGGCTCCAGCCTCAGGACGGTCCCAGCTGCATGGTCCTGGCCTTCGGAGCGCTCTGGCTGTGCAGGTCCCAGCAGCCCCCCTTACCGGGATGGGCCCTGGCGGCTGCCTCACCACCCCTTGGGAGAAGAAAAGAGAGAATTTTCCGTGGTTTTTCCTTTCTTAAACATGTCCTCACAGAGGTATTACCAACTTGTCTAGTTGGTAATTGGGCTAGCTAACCTGCCCATTGTCAGAGCCTTCCGCGATTGGCTCTGTGCCGGACTTAGAAGTTTCGAGCAGCTCCTCCCACCCCCACTAAAAACCAGGCTGTTTTAAACCAACACACCAGGGTGGATGGGGCTTGGAGTAACCTGGTCTAGTGGAAGATGTCTCTACCTACGGCAGGGAGTTTGGAACTAGATGGTCTTTAAAGCCTTTTCCAACCCAAACCACACTAAGATTTTATGATTCTAAGTATCTCAAATATAATTTTGTGCTATTTACTCATAAAAATATGTTTAAAATTAATATCTGTGCATTTACTCTGTCTACATAGGAAAGAAATAACAAACTTTTAGAAGTGAATCTCTTTAATCAAATTACTATTGCTCTCACTATACATCATTGAAAATTTTTGCTTTGTTTTCTATTATTTTGAACAATAATTCTCACATTGCAAAACTGTAAAACCTTTTTTTTTGGCTGTCTCAAAGGATTCTGAGAGCTTGCAGAAAAATAGCATCACTGGAATTGACTGTCAGCTAAACGAGGCAAAACTGCTCTCCCCCAAAAGAAAAAATACTCTGGAAATATGTGAGTATTCACAGAAAGGAATTGTGCATTACTGAGAGTTTTACAAGTCAAGGGGGTTTGGCCATTCTGGTATTGTTGCCTTAAGCCCCTAAAATCAAGAACCAAACAAGGTTAAGGTGATAAAAATGCAGTTACCATTTAATGAAGGGTCCAGGTGCACAACATGCTGAAATACATTCCGAAAATGCGTCAAAAAATGCACACGGGATACAGGGCAAATACAATTTTATAAGTTTAGCAAATTAGCATAATTGGCAAGAATCTCCAATTAGAAATACAGGTAATGAAGTAATTCCCCCTCTTGGTTCAAGCCCTTCTGAAGCCCCCCTCCTTGCTACTTGTTTATATCTAATACATGGGTAAGCATCTTGGGAAGGTGTCTTGGTCTTGATTCCCAGAAGAAGCAAGATTAGAACAGGCCTTCAGGAATTTGTTCATCCAATAGGAAAAGTATTGGAGTTAGGAAACTATATAACTGTACAATAACAGTCTACAGAGCTAAAAATACATATAAAGAATATATGAAAGCAAAAATCATTTCGGCATCATTATGGTAGGCAAGTAATCTGAAAAGCTACTGCTGGAAATTTCTGGTTGTTGCCAGAACAGATATCTCATAGAAAGGAAGACGGTGTCTCAGGATAACAGATGAATGCTCCAGATTATGCTTACAAAGTTGTTTTCACACATCTTTTTTTGCAAGAAGCACAGGGCTGACCCTCTACTTGGGTTCTCTGAGAGAAGAAAGAGGCAGTAAGGTCTTTTCATTCCCTGTGATTGGGCCAATGCAGGACACTATGTGGGTACATGCATGAAAGACATTGAGGTGCCAGAGCTCGTCCAGAGAACAGCAACAGAGCTGGAGAAGGGTGTGGAGCACAACACCCCATCCAACCTGGTTTACTTATGCTTCTGATATGATGAGGAAATTCAATTGCTTTCCACACCAGCATTTCTCATGATGAAGATGAAGATCTTTTCCACCAGAAATGTTTCCCCAGTCCTCAAATGAGAGACAAAAAAGACCTTTTCTTGCAAAAGATGCTGGGAGCCTAAGAAATAGCTAATTATGGGTCTACTTTCTCTCAGTAAAGATGCTACCAGTGAAAGCCTGTGGCTTGTGGAGCACCACATAAGTTTGCTTGTCAGCCTTTTATTGCTATTGGGGTTTTTGTACAGACACCTGCACAAGAAAAGCAATGATAGACACATTTTTTACCTTATCCTTACCAAAAATAGGATTTGTTAGGAAAAAATCGAAGGTGGAAAGCATATTCTTATGCTCCTACATGAGAATGTGCCCTGTATCAGAGCTTCTCAAGACATGGTGTGCACAGCCACATCTACTGCGGCATAAAAGATCAAAACCAACATGTGCTGATGCATAAAAGATTAGGAATGATAGCTCATTCATAATATGTTCAGTTTTAAGTAAGCTGGAAAGATGAAGCTTGGTCTTAATGAAGTTTCAAGGACTTTGAAGGTTTGTAGTCCAAACTAATATGGAGACTTTTTCCTAGACAATCAGAAATGGACAAGGACTGCCCAATTTCTGAAGAAATTGTAGAGTATCAAGAAACTCTAGAAGATAAGCAAATACCTTGTGAAAATTAATATCCAGTATAGTCTTTTGAGCACCATCTGCTCCAGTAAACGAAAGACAATGAGGACTCAGACTGTGCGTCAGTGTCAGTTCTGCTAAGCTCCCCCTGGTATGCCTCTGTCCTGGATGAACCAACCCCCTCCTCAAAGTGCCACTAAGCACAGTCTGGGAAATAGCACAAGATGCTCAGACACCATGTTTTGGTCACAAATAGACTTCAGCAGTGTGGAAAAGGGGTATCAAGTGCCAGTTAGTCTCAGTGCTGAAAAGCAGCCATGGACCAGTCCAATTTGCTAATGTAGACAGAGCCCTAGAGAGAATTAGTTACTCCAGACACTCTCAGGAGACAGAAATAACTAGGGTTCTTTGATGGGACAGCTCATGTGCAACTACAACCCAAAAGAAAGGGAGGCTCAAAATTAATTTCCTGAGCCTAACAGGAGCAATATTCGTGCTTTCGGGCAAAGGGATCATAGAAATTCCAACATGCTTTACTATCTGGGAGGAAAATGGATGTCATGATAGAGTTGTTCCTTGTTGCTTCTTAGATCAAACACAGTGCACATGACAAGGCCTAGCAGCACCCTAATTCTTTGCTTTTGCCATGCAAACACCCGTTTTTGCCACTTCAGAAATCTGACCCAGCTGCACAAAGCCAACAGTGACAAAGCTGAAGGAGCAGCTTACATGAGCACAGATTGATATTGCTCCACATGCTGCCTTGGTGTCTGCCAAGGAAGGTGGGAACCTCCCTTGGAATGGAGAATACGACCCCCTTCCTTCCAAATTATTATAACATTGAAATTAAGGGGCGTTCAGGCAAAGATATGGGAAAAGGAATAACAGTTCTTTACGTGTGTGTGTGTGTATATATATATATATNTTCCTTTGCAAACCCACAGGGGCAGCCAGTCCTGGTGCCCCTCCGGGTGGCTAATGAGCTGTAGCAGGAACCTCGGAAGCAGCGAGCTAGCAAGGCAGAGGCGAACAAAACCCAGAGTAATAAACGAAATGTGTCAGATACTCCACAGCTGTATCAGGAGCCCTGGGGTGTCCTGGCAGGCAGGGAGTGTGGGGCTACAGTATAGCGAAAAACAGCCTGAGGCAGCGGCAGAAAGCAGCGGGGCTGGGCAGAAAGCAGCAGGGCTCCTCTTCAGCAGCGCCCTCTGGGAGGCGGGGAGGGGGTCGGGGTCCTGGTCTTTTCCCCTTGTGATAGGCAAGAATCAGTTGGTTCATTAAATCTCATTTAAAAGATTAATGAGAAATTGTAGTACCCTGACATTTCGTCTATGCAAACCACAAGCATCTGGTAGAACAAACAATGTATGGAGTAAGCATTAGGCCATATGGGAAGTTATGCAAACTGCTGTAAGGTTTTGCGAACTNGTGGGTAATGGCGGGGGCAGCCGGAGGAAGGGATGGAAAAGGAGCTTCCTTTGCAAACCCACAGGGGCAGCCAGTCCTGGTGCCCCTCCGGGTGGCTAATGAGCTGTAGCAGGAACCTCGGAAGCAGCGAGCTAGCAAGGCAGAGGCGAACAAAACCCAGAGTAATAAACGAAATGTGTCAGATACTCCACAGCTGTATCAGGAGCCCTGGGGTGTCCTGGCAGGCAGGGAGTGTGGGGCTACAGTATAGCGAAAAACAGCCTGAGGCAGCGGCAGAAAGCAGCGGGGCTGGGCAGAAAGCAGCAGGGCTCCTCTTCAGCCGCGGCCTCTGGGAGGCGGGGAGGGGGTCGGGGTCCTGGTCTTTTCCCCTTGTGATAGGCAANATGTATAGAGTAAGCATTAGGCCATATGGGGAGTTATGCAAACTGCTAGAAGGGTTTGCAAACTGCTGCAAAGTTTTTTGCAACTATTGCAAAAATTCACCCACTGAGTGCTGAGGAAGATGAGGAGCCTTCAACTCTACGACCACCAGAAGGCAGAGAAAGACCCCCTACGACCACCAAAAGGCAGAAAATGACCCCCTAGCAACATGCCGCGCAGACGCAAAGTACACTAAAAGCCAACTCATATACCGGAAGAAGAAATGTATATAACCAGAGACTTTCGGGACGCGAGTGCACACCGTTGGTGGAGCGGAGACTCCCCAGCCGCCCAGCGCTGTTTTGATTGTTGCCGCTTGCTTAATAAACCAATCAGATTTTTAATCGGACTGGCTCGTGTCAATTTCTCGAGCGCAACCTATAACACCCTGAGGCACCCAAACGTATGGCAAGAGTCCTTTTCCAGTGAGGCAGGGTGCCAATAAAGTCCCACTTAAATGGCTGCTCTCACGAGCAAAGGCTCATTACCCTTCCCAAGAGAATGCCTGCCAGCTGCACTCCTGCCCCTTTTCCCTGGCTACTTCTTTTGTCTCTCTTAAGTACCCGTCGTTTTATTCCCTGAGAGAAAAAAAACAAAAGCAGCAATCCTAACCTCCAAGACATGCCATGGGTGCAATCTGTTTCCCACAAAGCCAGTGAAACAGTGGCAAAGCCAGAAAACAGACTTAAGATCCGAGTCCTAACCTGGTGTCTCTGGCAAACAAACAAACACTAGAAAACCAAGTAAGCAAAAAACCCCCAAAAACCAAAAAACTCCACAAATAAGGTAAGAATTTCTGGTAACTTTTGTCTGGAAACATCGCTGCAGTAGCTGTGGATAATTGACAACAATGTGGGCACAAAGCAGACACACTGTCCTGGTATTTGTTGGCAAGAATTTTCCAGCAACTCAATCCAAACTGCTGCAAGGAGGGTGAGATGGGAAGGGAGCCAAAACATGTTGCACAGAGGAGTTTATATCACATGCTACAATTCACATGTGATGTTTTTTCCCCTACGTACTCACACAGAAGGTTTGTGACTTTAATCTGTTTGTTTTTAGTAGGAAGTATAAGTAGGTAAATACGTGCTCAGAGATGATATTTTAGGCAGGGAGGTTTAATTGTGTATATGTGCTAATTATTGTTGTATTTCTGGGTAGTATTGATTTTGGACTTGCTCCTGCCCACTCCCACACTCCAGGAGCACAGGTTGTTTGGCTGCTATCACAAACACTCCCTGCTACTACTGCACAGACTGCTCAGGGTGGGGGTTTCCAGCTGCCAAATAGGTCTCTGGAGAGAATCCTCTTGTTTGTCCACAGGATGGCCATGCAGGTTGTCCCTATGCTACACTGGCAAAAGGCAGCCACCAAGATGGTCAAATGAGACAGACACTCTGCTGTTGCTCTGCTTTTGCTTCTTTTGCTGCAAGAAGTGATGAAATCAGCTCTACCAGCATGGAAACTCGCTGCGAGCTTTGCCCACCTTGCTAAACTACTTGATGACTTACATCTCGCTGCCTCCAACATGTCAGTGAAGATGCTCAGGGCTCAGGTTGGTAAGAAACAGTTTTTCACCTCCTGCCTACGTTGTAAGTCCGCAGCCACTCAAGTAGTTGTGCAAGCACTTGGCCCCAGTTCCAAGTCCCACAAGCAGCATAGGATTCCTCAGTCATGCACAGGTATCTTCTAGGACATCCTTGCATGGGAGCATTTGCTGAAGAAAACTTTATATCCTGGTAAATTTTCACTGAATTTGGAATTTTTACACAGCCCTCTCCTGATTCCCTATTTCATTCTGACTTTCTGGGTTAAAAGCTCTGAAGGTAAATACCAGATTTTTTATAAACACTCAAGTTCAATTCCAGACGATTTACATGGTTTGGGTAATATCATCAAACAAAACACAGTATAAATAATGACAAAACCCATAGTGCAGACATTGTAAACAAATTACAAGGTCTTGTAAAATGACTTGATTTTGAGTAAAACCAAGAATAAAAAGTCCGACCAGAATTTAGTCTTCAAATGGCCCAGGTCAACTTGGACTAGCTGAAGACCTATCAACCAAAGTATTAACATGCTTTACTTACTTTCTAGACTGTAAATTAAACTGTAATTAATCACCACCATCCCAAGCAAACAATCTCCTCTAATCACCTTGTCATGACGATACATCTTTGTAATATTGCAGATGCTCAGGGATGTCTTATAAACAGGATGTAAGTGAATGTCTATTAAAAAAATTAACTAGATTACTATAGTTGCTAAATATTATTCCAAGTTTCATAATACTCTGTGCTTTAAGGCCAACATATAAAACAGCAGCTGCTGTTAGAGGAGTGTGTTTTTCTACACATAATCAAATTTTGGCTTGTAAAAGGCTGCTATTTTTCTATCCTCATTTTTTTCCTGGGAATTGTTGCACCAAGCACAGGCATAAAAAAAAGAACAAGGAAAAAAAAAGCTGTCTTCTTGAATTCTTTTTTATGGGTTTCTTTATTTTTGTCTTTAATCCACCCACCTCCCCACTCATCAGTTGCTGGTAGCTCTCTTCTGTTGTGTTGGTGCTGCTGGCGACAGCTCATTCTCTCTGCATTTATATTGCTAGACCAGGAGATTTCTCAGATCCTCTGTCCAGCTAGGTGCCCCAAACCAATTCCTGAATCCACAATATGATGCTAATTTTTAACTGAGGTTCTTGTACAAATTAGAGAACATAAAGGTGGAGTGTTCTTTTTGACACATATTACTACACCCAAGGGAGAGAGCTCCACCTGTCCTGCCAAGAGAAGGGTGATAACCCATTCTGCATCAGCTACCAGGGTGGAAAACCTAGACCAGGACATGGCTTTCCTGCATCACTGCAGCACCTTGAAGGTCAACTGAAGAGTCTGCTTCACTCACAGTCAAGGAATAAAGCAAGGGGTAGACAGGTGAACACACACAGGGGAGCACAGGGAAGCAACAGTCAAGTTCAACAAAAGCCATCAAGGTTTCTGCAAGGGGTAGATTTATCTGAAGGGGAATTTTATCAAGAATAAGGCACAGATTGGAAAAGCACAGGCTTGTGGTTTTGGAAGTCCACCTGATCTAGTGGAAGGTGTCCCTATCCATGGCAGGGAATTGGACCAGATGATCTTTAATGCCCCTTCCCACCCAACCCATTCCATGATTCTATGGTAAGCAACAATGGCCACATCCAGGCAGAAGCAGTTGTCCTCTCTACATTGGAGAAGACAGAGGGAACAATGTCTTTGACAGAACAAAGTTAAAGAAGGTGTCCCTGAGCATTTTCCCACAAACATTTCTGCAAGGGCTCCTCTATCTTTAATCTTATTCTGTGTATTGGTGTTGGGCTGGATCATGATTTTGATCCTCCATGTTTCCTTCTATCCACCTTCTTTCCTGAAGTATTTCGTCCATGCTTCTCCTGCCATCCAGCCATGGTGGACCTTGGCACTGGGTTTTGATCTCTCTTCCCCCTCTATCTTGACACAGGGACCTCTCACTACCAAGACCTGCATTTCAAACACACTTCTTGTTCCCAGAAGTGAACACATTTTCCTTCCAGATCCCACTTCTTCACCTTGGGTTGACTCACAGACCTCTGACTCTTTTTCCTCCTTTTCTGTCCTTGGTGCAGCACATCACTCATGCTTTTCTTTCATTCCCAAGTCCACACTTCCCTCTTGGAGACCAACAAATCACACGGTATTCAATCACACAGTTGAAGTTATAAACAGAGCTGTCCTAAGACTTCTCCTTTTCTACCTGTACTACTCTCCAACCTTCATAACTGGAATTCTTCCACCTAGGACCAAGATCCAGACTATTATTTCACAGTGCACTGACTTATCTCTATTTTATAACCTAATTTATTTTTTTATCTCTTCACATTCTTGGCCTTGTGCCTTTGCCCTTTCTCTGTGTTCATCTGTCAAATGTCCTCTTTTCTTCAAAGCACTGCTTAAAATTCAGCTCTCCAAGCAGCACTCCTCTTTTCTAATCCCTGGCAACCTCACATAATCCTTGTGATGAAATATTTTCTCATGCCTAGCCATGTGTTTAACTTGACTACTTTAGATTTCAAAGTGTCCTAGACAGGGAGTATGTCTTACCCGCAATCTATAAAATACTGTTCACATTTAAGGTGCCCTACAAATGTTATCTAATAAATGGAATTAATTGCACTACATTTATGATCAGCTACAAAAGGATGAAGAAGACCAGCTAAGATGTGAAGTTAACCATTTAAAGCCCAAAACAAAGAACCCAGTGATATGAAAGCATGGATTAGGCTTTAAACTGAAGGCAGGTAGATTTAGATAGGATATTAGGAAAAATTCTTCCCTGTGAGAGTGGTAAGGCCCTGGCACAGGTTGCCCAGAGAAGCTGTGGCTGTCCCATCCCTGGAAGTGTCCAAGGCTGGGTTGGACGGGGCTTGGAACAACCTGATATACCGGAAGGTAAGGGGTGGAATTGGATGAGCTCTAAGGTCACTTCAAACCCAAACCAGTCTGTGATTCTATAATTTTCAAGTGAGATTTTGCTTTGTTGTATAAAGAAATTATTTTTTTTGCTTTTGATCAAAATGCTGAGTTTTGCTTCACGGTTTCCACTCAGGAGGAATTTGCTCTGAAGCATGTGCTCAGATCTGTGAATAACCATTTCAGGTTGCTTTGCACGAATAGCAATTGTTGTATTAACAGTTAAGGTCTTGACAACCGTATGACCATGCTCTGACCTTGTTTGGCTTTCTGGGAGAGTTGTAGCCCATGAAGTTAGGCTACTGGGACCATGTGCATTGCCATAAGTCAGGAGAAAGGGAATGATGAAAGATAAAAGTGGCTTTTGAAAATTCAGGAGAAGCCAGGATGACCTCCAGTTCTTTTATAGTCACCAAAGTGGTACCTCCTGACCTTCTACGTCGTGGGAAGATCATTTGGGAGTGGAGTGGAAGGCAGTTTAAAATATTATAAAAATAATGGAATCGAAGCTCA
Organism: Oreocharis arfaki; assembly: GCA_013398015.1. Lineage (NCBI taxonomy): Eukaryota > Metazoa > Chordata > Aves > Passeriformes > Paramythiidae > Oreocharis > Oreocharis arfaki. The sequence continues at coordinate 1,333 of VZRR01002039.1, read as the reverse complement.
TAAGCAGGTTTCAGCCAGTGTAGCTCTACTAACTTTAGCATGGACTGGTTGATGTACACTCCCTTTGAACCCAGCTCAATCATCTTAACCTAACCCTGTAAAAAACTGTATCTCATATCAGAACTACAAACACCTTGGACATCACTACATGGTCATATTTGTACATTCATAGCTATGACTTCTATGGATTTTTTTAGTCTAACTCATAAACTTGGACTTGAATTAAGTAATAACGGTTATAGACACATAGTCAGAGAATCTCTCTTAATATGAATAACGTATAATCTAATAGTAAAATAAGGCTAAAATTGAGCACAACTTCCTCTGAGGAGCAGGTAGTGTGGGGAAAGCCCTGGAAGAGGATGTCAGTTGGGTCTCATTCTTCAGGCATCACCAGGAACATCAGGGAAGGGAGGAATTGTGCTGGAAGAGAGTGATGATTTGCCAATTAAAAGCCAGTAATTAGGGAAAGAAATTACAGGGCCCTGTGGAGAGCTGCTGAGTGAGGACACCAGATGAGCAGCAGCTCAGGATGTCAAACTGGCCCAAGGAAAGACACAGCAGTTGGTTAATTACATGAGGAGGGTTGGAGACCAGAGAAAAGACTCTAGAAGATGGATTTTTCTATTAATGTTCTTCTCATTTTGTCCTAAGTGCCAACAGTATCCAGGCAAATCAGAATCACAAATGGATTTTATCTTTACACTACCCTGTGGAGAAGGTAGATGGCCAAAGGCTTGGGGAGCCAAGGCAAAGAGCAGGGCAAGTGATTTATTAGCCTGGGGTCACAGAGATTCTGGTGATGTGAGCCCTTGTTAAGCCTCTTCACCACAAAGGCATGCTTTCCACAAAGGAGGGAACTGATCAGCAACCTACTGGTGTTTATTTGAAGAAGGGCCTGAGGATAAGGAAAACACTAATCATAGAGCCATTAAGGTTGGAAAAAGTCCTCTAAGATCATTGAGTACTCCTTAAACCAGCACCACTGTGTTCACCACTAAACCATGTCCCCAGCTGCCATATCATAGAGAAGTGTCACACACACATAAAATCACAACCACCTTGTTATTATAACAGTTTTCCACTGGAAAAAGAAATACATTATTATAAATGTGCCAAGCTGAGGCAGAACTCACACTGAATCATACTGTTGGGGCAGCGCATGAGAGACAGTAGTGGGATGGGTCCTGATGGGAGGCAAGATACTGGTCTACTTCAGCCATTCAGGTGGGGTTTTTTCCATAGGTTACATGAAAAGGACTCCTGCATACTTCTTGATGTGGAAGCTGCAGCTGGTCCAGCTGTGTTTCCTGTCGCGGAAGGGATGACTCGG